>JAHZMV010006837.1:0-13304 GCA_027743765.1 Coecobrya sp. COE2
AGTCCACTTGCGCTACTATTTCCATTTCCGTCAATGGGTGGGAAGTACTGTCGTTTTAGGACTAGGAACTTTTCTCCCTGATTTTTCAGTATTCAGGGAATTGTCAAAGGACGCGTTTTAGGACAATGACAGTGCAGCAAACAAACATGTTGCAATGCGATTCAAAGGTGAAAGTCAATGTGCCATCAGTGTGAAAGGCATGAAGTGAATAAACACACAAAATAAAAAAAAAACAAAAATAATAATTTTAGAGAAAAACATTACACATGCAAAAGTTAAATTTTACGTGCACACTTAACTTTACAACAGCGAAAACTTCTATCTAGAAAGAGCAAAATGAGAACAAAAATGAAAAGAAAAAATGTTTTCCACTTACGTTTTCCACCTTTACACTGGCTAGTTTATTAACGTACGTCTTAAATATTATCCTTGCTTCATCTGAAATTAAAGAATGAGATATATTTTGTTAATTTCTCATTTATAAATATTTTTCTTTGTAGCTCCAAATGATTTTAACTATGCTGTCATGTTACTATGTGGTACTTGACCGGAAATGAAAATTGGGAAATTCATATAGTACCTATGATTTCCTGTTGTGAAACCTAGCTATTCATTAGGCCATTTCATGTAAAGTAACAGTGCAAACAATATAGGCATATAACGTTATGATAACTTAGTATTTTAAACTGAACTAGAGTTTAGTCCGTTATCTTGTGTATGTATACAGTGATTTGAGATTGAGTACACACAAAAAATATTTGTTTTCATTTTGCCCTCCACTTTTGATATGATCCAAAAAGGTGTGAGTAAACCTTGTTGTTGGTGCATATCAATATGTGTACGATAAAAAGGGTGAACTGTGAAAAGTCCAGTCAACATGTTGCATCTAGTGTACACATCCTGGATATTATCTCTGTAACTTGGTATATGTAGGTATATGTAAAAACTTTTGTAAAAAGGCACATGTGTTAATTTCAGCCCCTAAGCCCTATTTTGTATTTTTTACCCATACGAAGACGAAGTGTATTAATATGCCCATGTATGAGAACTGCTGCTGCTGGAAAAAAAATTAAGCAAGGAAAGCAGGCCCTCACGTACGTAGAATGCTAATCCTTCGAAGCTGACAATTTCATTCCACTTTTTTTTAGCTTGTACGATTTTCATGAAATGATTGATTGTGTTAAGCAATTGAAATGACTGCTAGAGCCCATTTACCTTTAATTGCTGGATTTGAGAGATAGGGGCGAAAGTAATTGACAATATCTGTATTTTTCACGACTCCTCCATTTCTCACAAAATACTGACGAATATCCTCCTCAGTCATGAGTTGATTAGATAAGCCCGTGTTAAAGGAAGGTGGAATGGCCATTTTTATTACTACTCACATTTATTTATCCCTTACGGCAGAATAAAAAAGTGGCCTTTATAATAACCACTGTAACTTATACACAGACTTTCTTTCCACCTTTTATACACCAACAAACAAGGGGCACAGATTGATATCTCTCTCTGCGCAGAGATTTAACTTAAGTAGGTATGAACCAAAGAACCAGATGAACGTGTAGCCCCTTATTTTTTAAGATCGTTTTTCACGTCCAGAGAACCCTTAAGGGACTAGCAGCTGAACTAAAAAAAATTATAATAATAATAGGTAGTAATATCTATAATAGCACCAACCAAAACAGCCACTACCAACGCCACTCATTTTGATTGTCGTATCTGACAGTAAGCAAGGATTTTTGTTGGATGTGAATGTACGTGTGTGGAGTATATAACAGCTTTAGTTATATGACTGAACGACATGGGTTTTCTTAATAAAAGGGTTATTATTTAGAAGAAGGCATTTTTCTCATCATCAACATCAGATATAACATATTACGCTACGTTACATACCTAAAAGTTACGCTGCTACGATGTTTGTATGTATTAGGATGGAGGATTAAAAAGCAAACCTGTCATTTATGTTAAATGTATGCATATGTTGTTGGTAGTAGTGTTATTACTACAATATATGGAGAATGAGATGCACCCAGAGTCAAGAATGCAGAGACGGCAACAAGTTTGTAACCATAAAATTCATTTCAGTCATTCAAGGAGATAAACTTTTGTATTGTTATCGAACACTTCTCATTGGAAAAAGAATGCTGGTGGTGCTGCTGACGAAGTGCTTTGCTTCGTCATAATAATGTTTGATGTTGCACGTATGCTTGTTTAAAAATAAGAATTTTTGTGCTTGGATTTTTGTATGTGGCTGAATGATTATCACCAGCAAGACATTAGTAGAGAAGGGAAAAGATACGAAGATAATATACGTGACGAGGATGATGAACTGAGCAACAGGTATTTTTTTAACAATGTATGCAAGTGTATGGACTACGAACATACCTTTATGTATATATTCTAAATATATACATACATAAAATGCCAAAAGTTTGGTAAGGGAAGTGTTATGTTATGGTCAAGAAGACACAAAGCAAAGAGCAGCAATAGAGTCGGCAGATGAGATTCGTGTACCCTTTCTTTCTTAATCTTAATCGTGTTTCCACATAACCCATACCAGCAGATTGGGTTTGCATTTCATCTCTAGCTCCTTGATATGTAGTTATTTCATGCTTATTATAAGCATAGAAGTTATGTACGACGGGAGTAAACTTTTTAATACTCTACAACATACATATATCAAAAGATACATAATATATGAAAGTGTTTGTAACGTAACATTGTGTATGAGCTAGGTATTTGTTCGTATAAGTAGAATTGTTTTCAGTTTAAGATAGGGATAGGTCACCAAATTGTGTATAACAAGCAGCGTTAGTAGAAGGTATAAACAACACATTTCATATCCCTACTTTGTGTTTTCATTTTCTTTTGTCAACTTGAGCAACCTTTTGGTATAGTAATGGCTGTCTGCGAAAGCAAATATTTTTTTGGCTTCACACTTCATTTCATTCATTTATGTCTGACACTACCAGACGGCCTATTGACTTTAATAGGTAAATAATTTCTAAAGTATCAGTATGAAGTAAGCTAGCATGAGTTTGTTTTTAAATGTCAAATGAACTTACACGGAAGCTATGCATATGCATATGCATGAAACAAAAGGGAAAAGTATTTCTGATGATTTGAAATGCATATTTTCTATTCTACTATTTTACAAATGTATTAAGCAACTATGTATTTGGTTCGGAATTTCTTAGATATATAGGCTAGTTACTTAACACTTTACATTTCGGTTAATATGTAACTAACTCATTAAGTACCTACATCTCTTCAGTGTGAATACCGTTGATGCAAGAGAGGCAAACAATTCAAAATATACGAATCGGTACGTATCATCCATCTCATCATATTATATAGCTTTTATGCTAATGGACATACCCTACGATTAGTATGATGTTCTGTATTATGAACCGTGACTGGTTTGATTGAATGAATGATAATAATGACTCATAATTACAATGTTCCGTTCATTTCAAAAAGTAACGTACATGTACGGTAGATGGTAAAGAGTAAAAATAATTGTATTTCGAATGACTACGTAAAGCCCGGAAGAATATCTTTATGACGCCTTTTATGAATTGGCAGGAATGCGTACAAAATTAACGCGTATGATGTAGTTATATTAATGACTTTAAATTTAACCTCACCCTAACTGATTTACTTCGCTTTATCGATAACTGGCTAAAGATTTATAATCGAATTTGGGCACAAGTTTACTAGCGCATTTGTATATGTACAACTGTATTTGTAGCCAGTAGCCATATTTAAAATAGTATAAATTTTACTGACAACGGATTTGCAAACTGTTGAACAAGCGACATTAATTTTAAGCATTTTCATTTACAACGTAGTAGGTCTTTTTGCCTGTAAAGCTGACACTAATTGCATCGTTAAATACTTGAGTCATAATAGTTAATTACTGCACATTAAAACAGTACAAATATATGCAATTTTCAGGCTTCTATAAGGTATATTTAAGACCGCATTGCGTGTGGATTTTATTAGAATTTTTCAGAAGAGGAATTATTTATTGCATTTGGCTATTTGGCCATCCTATCAATTGACATATTATATCGCTAACAAATCTCAGGTACTCAATCATCAAATTAATATAATACCTGAATTATTTCTTTTCTTTCATTCTTAATTGTCATTTGAATGTCACAATGGGCATATTTATACAGTTCGATTATGTAGTTGTAAAATATTGGGTGATACGCATTATATTTCTGGTTGTTACTTTCATGCCTTCGGTCTTGCACTCGTGCGACTTGTGACTCTTGTGAGGATGAAAGTAATTAACAAGACAATAACTCATTGTTTTGAATAGAGCAATTAGATTTGAATTATTTCATTATAGTGATTTAGCGAGCGAAAAGTGGAAGCTATTTTATTACGCAAAATCAGAAAGAGGCACACTGCTTACAAAATTGTGTAATATATTAATCTAATAGCTAGTAAGAAAGACTCTAGGTAATTATAATATTGATCAATGCGTGTACCTATTTAGTATTATACATACTTACCATCTCTTTTTAAATAAAAACTGTTTTGACATGTTGTTCAACGGATGAAAACGCATTCTTGTGTTGTGTTGGGTACCAACTGCTATTGATGTGTTTCATGACCCTCAGCTTTGTAATTAATTACTCTATTATCAATTCCAATAGAATCGATAAAGAATTATATTTGAAATCTATCGTAGATCATATGAAAGGACATCTAAATGCATAATAAATAGTATGGAAACTAAACTGTTCTGTTAATTTCCTGTGGATACAAACTTGTATTATTCCTATTGCTACACAATCATTTTGCCCCAACTCTAGTTATATTTGTAGACAGATGCAGCCATACAGCAACTGATGATACTTTGCTTTTTTGTTCTTGAACCACATAATAATATTCGATTTTATCGTGATTTTTTCATTGTTCAAATGAATAGTCTTGTATTGTTCACGAAATGCCAAAATGCATACACGCATACAAATTGTCAACTGTTACAAAAAGCCTTACAGAAAGTTATACAGACGCAAACTCAAATGGCTTAGAAAAGAGACCTCCATGATTTTGTTATTTATTTCTGTCCTCGTGCTTGTCTGAAAAAAGTTCATGCTATCCTACAGAAATCACATACATACATCATTTAATTAGCACTTTACTAGTATATTTCATATAAAAAACGTGTATTTATGAAATTTACACCTTGATCAAGGGACTGATCGATCAAAATAGTCGTGAGTCTGTTTATTAATACCTAAACAATGAAACATATTTAACGACAATGGTGTCGTGGTCGTGATCGACAAAATACCTTTCAACAGTTATTTGTGTACTCTGTTCTTTAAATATTTGTAAAGATTAGAGAAAGCGATACAGGTTTTGAAAATAATGAAAGGATGAAATTAATAGAATAGTTTTTCTGATGCTGGTTTAATTAAACTTTTGTTGGTGCCACTGATGCAAGACCACAGTTCCGCAAACATAAATTTCTTCAATTACAATTACAATTACTAATTACTTGCATCAAAATAATTCAATTACATAATTAATTACATGGTCAATTTCAGGCTTCAATTACAATTACATAATTAATTACATGGTCAATTTCAGGCTTCAATTACAATTACAATTATAATTACATATAATAATTTCTTTCCAATTACAATTATATGTAATTTAATTACTTGCTAAATTCTATTTAACAAGAAATTGAGACATGCAATAAACTTCCTTTTCGTTAATAAAACGCAATAATCTAATACCTGCTTAGAATAATATAATTGCCTGACCTGGGAGAATTCGGAAGTTTCTTCTGTTTCTTGTAAGTTTAAGCTATTTTACCTAATACGAATTGAATTTAATGCCGGTGATGTGTCACTGATAAGTTATCAGGTTAATATTCATAAATATGGCTTGAAACATGCCATATTTATATGTAAAATATGCTTTCTGAAATAAATAAATTGGAAATATATCGATTATTCGTCAGTTTCTGTAAGTTTTCGTACATAAGAAAATAATTATAAGTGAATTATAGGACAATTTCGTGTAGTTTCCTCGCGTTTTGGTTGAAATCGGAATTGCGTAAACCTAAATGTAATTAAATCATAAGTGCCATTTTTTTCAATTACAATTGTAATTTAATTAAATTCCAGATTTTGTCTTCAATTACAATTACAAATTACAATTACTTGATTGTTTTCAGGTTTTAATTAATTACAATTTCAATTACTTCAAATTTTGCTGTAATTAAATTATCAATTTAATTACAAGTAATTTAATTACTGTAATTGATGCGGAACTGTGTGCAAGACTATCAGAAACATGTTATTTTTTTTGAAATGGGAGAACTAAGGGAGTTTGATCACTGTGAGATCAATTTTTTTTAAAAATTGGCATTAAAGATGAATTTTCTTTAAATTACTGCATTACCATATTGGGACTGTCAAGCATATAAATACTCTAAATAAATCAAGACAAATAGACACTTTAAAATTAAAGCTTGAAAGTTCATTTATGTATAGTATGAAGCATGATGAATTTCCAGCTAAAATAGCATAAAATAAAGATATCCATCTATTGAACTTCCAAAGAAAACTGACTGCAAGGACGAATATTCGAGTGTCAGTTAGATAATAAGAAACCCAAATACCAACAAGGTGGCGGCATGCAAAACGTGTAACATGAAAGTAGATGGTAAAAGTGAACATCATGTAAATACATGTAAAAAGTGCTAACCCTAACCCAATCCAATGTGCGTAGAATGAATTATGGTTATGTGTACAACATATTTTCAACCTGTAATACTGATATTACAAAATGCTTCGAACATCTTTTTCACCATTTTGCTACTGAAAGTTCCAGAAGTTATGTACTGAATTGTCAGCATAATTTCAAACTACTTCTTAGTTCCATCTGCACAGGTGTCATGAGTTTTGACATGATGTAAATCATAAGACAATGCCTTGCCATTGTGCCTCTTGATGATCAACTGAACAACATAAACTTTGCCAGGAAATAGGCCAACAATCCTTTGCGATAGCATACTCCTGAAAATAAAAATTTACAATTACATAGGCTGCACAGAACAGAAAGTGAAAACATTAAAATTGAGCATGTCTCATTTTACCCCTCAGGAGAAAGATCCCTCTGCAAACAAAGTGAGAGTGTCACGTATGGATCACTTTTCAAGCTTCTTTCAACATCACATTGGTTCGGCTTTTTAAACTGGAATATTCGTTTCTTCCTAGTTTCTTCTTTCAAGAAAATACAATACTCATTGTCTCTGGGATCAGGTGCCGGCCACCACTGAATAACCACAGAGTCACAGGTCCGTCGAGATTCATCTTCAGATATCTTTGTTATTACTGTTTACATCAAAAACCAAATATTATGTCAAATTAATCCACTCATTTTTAAGCCATGAGTATTCCAGTAATACTTTCGCTATTCATAAATTTAACCGAACAACCTGGAAGCTTTGGCAAGGGAAAGCGCTTGTTTTTCTTTCCAACATACACTTCCACCATGCGTGCATGAGATGGCTCGGGACTCTGGAAAATTTTAATGATGTAGCGTCCACGTTTCGGAGAAATTACTTTCATAATGTCCAAACTATCCACATTCTTTGATTCGGCCAGAGACTGATTTCCATGATACAGTTCAAAGCTTATTGTGCCACCTCCACATGGCATTAAATAAAGTGTAAGCTCGCTGCACGGTTTGTTTAAATTGAATCTCAGGGTTGTTGGTCTTCGAAGACTCCGAGTGCTGATGGCCCCTTCCTCATTGACAGGAAGCGCTGGAAGCTTTATCTTTGTCGGTTTGGAATCTTTTAATCCATTACTCGAGCTCTGGAAAAAGTTAAATGTTAACCTCCAGTCATGAAATCCTGTTTATTTGTTAATACAAACTGTCAATTTAAAATACTTATTTGTTCCAAAATTATACCTTTGGAATCCGATATTTTGTTGTTGTCCTTACATAGGGATAACTTATGTTTGTCAGCATATCCCTTACAAAAACATTTACATAATACAACATTCCATCATGCAAATTATTTAGAATATAATGCGTCTTTTTTCCAACACAGCCAATAATGATATCTTTGTGGGTGTGACCCGCAGCCCTTTTAATTTTACTTCGATCATGTCGTGTGTGGTGCTGCCGATGTCTTGGAGCTTCACGCTCCCTTCTCATGTCATTTCTGAAATCTACTCTATTTCTTGGTCCAACAGTTACATTTTGGTATGGTACGGCTTGATCCATTAAATACCGACTTGGTTCATTCCAATAGTTACTTTCTTCTCCAAAGTAAGTTTCAGAACCGTAGTACACAACGTGCATAAGATCTGGCGGAAGGACGCCATACCGTTCTCCGGATGCAGCACAAAGTGAAGTATAATCTCGCCTTGTGTTCACCACAATACAGTATTGCATGAGATGTGGATTAACTGGACTTGTATCCCATTTTACATGAAGCCGATTCCCCCTCAACCGCTTCACGGATACCTTTGGTCTGTTGGATGAAACATAAGAAGCATGAAAATCTGATACAACTCCTGATTGAAAAGTAGAAAGTTTCTGGTGTCTGCTAGCAGTCGTCCATGACTGGGGATTGAGACCGTCATAAATATTGGACCATGGGAAATACGAGGAACGATCGTAATTGTTGCTGACCATTGAAGGAGTTATGCGAAGGGGCTCATCACTAAAGCTTGTTGCGTACAAGTGAACGTATGAGTCTCGGTATAAAGCTTTCATTTCAACGCAGTAAACTCCTCGCTTTCCATTAGATGCTTTGAAACTTATAGTTCTTTGAGTACGAAATGTTTTGAGGGTGTCTGGCAGGGCAAATGTGCCGTTATCTATGATACATAAAGTAGATTAAAGTACAATTACTTCCTGTTGAGTTTAATGAAAATGTATGCGAAATGAAAAGTTACCTGCTACAGACCAAAATTTGACATTCCACAAGAGGATTGATGTACATGGGGTTACTGTGATGCTCAAAGGGTTATTCTCTTTGATATTGAGAAATAGAAATCTAAGCACAAAATTATAGCATAATTTTTCCTTTTTATAGTAGGTCCATGCATGAAGCTGTAGCGAAAACAATTAAAATTTCATATAGCTAATAATGCATGCTGTAAAAAGTCACCTTTTCACTATTCCTTTGTTGAGAAAGGCTGAAACATGATGCTCATCAGGAATAATTTTCACGTTGGACAGCCACGAATCCTTTTGCTGCGCTCGGAAAAACGTGTCATTCCTGAATGTCATGTCATGTCCCATGTCATTCATTATCTGGTCGATATCAAAACTGAGATCATTGCTTAACAGGTTTTGTGGTTTGCTGGTTGTTGTTGTCCGTCCAAAATAGTTCCTGTGTGTCCAAACAGCATTGCTGTTCAATTCGTTAACACTTCCAGTGTAAAGTGGTAGGGGATGATAAATTTCTCCTTTGACAAACGCATTTGGAACTGCACTCAACAACAATAGCACAAACTGTGCGAAAAATTGAAGCCACATTTTTCAACTGATGTAGCAAATTAATTATAATGGAACTATATAATTCTTCTCATTATAGACAAGTTTACCACAAGAAGCCAAATAATATGTATTATAAACCCACGAGGTTTATACGCATTTGCATTCTAAAAATGATTAACCCTATTCAGTGATCAAGGAGAAAAGGAGAAAACAATTCACCCTATTGCTCAATACACATAGTTTTCTCCAATCGACCAATTTAATTCTTCACATGGCTTACTATACACTGGTCTCCAAGATTAGATTGAAGGTTTGTGTAGTAATCAAACAGGTAAATTGCATGAAAATATTTTATGTTTATGTTATATGAAATATGAAAGCAGGTTGGGGCTTTCTATGCTTGTTATGTAATATATCTATTTTGAAGTTAGACTCCACATTTGCGTGGAGAAACGTAAACTATGAATATCTGAGTGAGATCCACATTTGCCATAATCTCAAAAGATGCGTTCTAATTCTATATCGGCTCTTCTCTTCTTTAGCGCTGCATGGCGTCGTGAAAAGTTCCATCCTCACTTTCTGATCTTGGCAAAACTATTTGTTTTCCTTAGACTTTCACAAGTCGATATGCGTTTTTATCATCTACGCTATTATGCCATGCATTCTGCATTCTCTTTTAGGTAACTTGAGAAAGACATCAGTCTCTTAGCCGAGCAGGTTTTTAACTTACCATATAGAGTTTAAGCAATAAAGAAAATATTTTGAAAGCTTCAAGTTTGAAAGATGAGAAAATACATCGATTCGGGTACACACATTGGATATGTACACAAAATGGCTTTGCATCATCAGTTTCTTGCATCTTGGTTGCCTATATAAGTAAGATGGAAGATAAAAGTTTCAAGTATGGTCCATCGCAGCAGCGTTTTCTGCTGTTTATAAAGAAGAGGCATAGGCTGTTATTAAGTTTTCCCCCACGTCGGGACGATGAAAATGCAAGATTACTGACGAAAACTTGTCTAAAATTTAAACCAGCATTTTACTCACAACAGCAGTCTCTACAAGTATGTTTTATAATAGGTAATAAGATTGGGTCTGGCTTTAAAAAAATGTGTGTGGCAGACATTTATCATCGAATGGCTAATGCAGCATGTCGTGGCTTTTGTTACATTTGAGAGGAACTTCAGTTTGGTGATGCTACAGCGAACAGCGTAACATTACAAGAAAATAAATTGGCTTTACAACTGAAGAAAGTGTTGCTCTCTCTCTCTGTCTTACTCCAAGTTATTAACAGGTAAGCTGCTAATAATTGTTGTGCATGCATTGTTTTGTAGCAGTTTGTTTCGTTATGAAACTACATATTATACATTGAATAAAATTTACATAACTATTAAAAAGCGTGTATGAGAAAATGCTGATTCTTAAATGGAAATGGGCAAATTCAATTATTTATTAACAAAGCCATCCTATAGCTATGCTAAATCATTATTATACAGCCCTACCTACCTTCTTGAAAGACGGCATCCAAAAAAATCTCTTCTTTTTATAATGTATGCGCAACTTAACAGGAATATATGGCCAGCAGTAAAATATAATTGCAAAAATTCGTAGGCAAGTTTTTTCTTCTTTCATTTCCACAGTGCATTTGGGGCTGTCAAACATTATGTAGGAAGTAGGTGACGAGTTACTCTGAACTATAAACACTTCATTTTGGTTGATACATATACCTATTATTATTACGCTGCAAAGAAAATGATTTCATTCAAGTGGTTATAGCCTCTGGAAAAAACAGACATGATTTGAAGTAATGCTAAGTAATGGTGGACATCTCATGAAAACAGACTCTGACTCTAGAAGATGTATAGATTGCACCCGTGCATCACCGTCACCATTTATTGAAAAGAATCACTATTCACTCACAATCCGTCCACCCACCCAGTGTTCTAATTTACATACAATAACTTACGGACACATTGCTTTTACTACCTTTAAAATTAAAGATATGAATATACATACTTACATACTTACAGACACTTTTACAGACTATTCTTTTGTCACAGCTTAAACCTTTTGTTATTCACTGATGTACAAAATCATATACACATTATTAACCTGTACACATTTGTTGCGTTACAACTTAACAAAATAATGCCGTAGGAGGAAAGATGACTGGTAGCTGACGAGACAAAGTCTACACATTTACTCAGCACTTGAGCAGCATCGCAAGAAATTGGTTTTCAATAGTTTTGATAAAAATCGTCCCCATCATTCATTTGAAACATCATAGAGCTTCCCTGGTAGTTTGCAACATTTGGAAGCGACATGTCTGAACCTTCAGTTGGGCTGAATTGGGATTGGGAACTCCGTACTGGTGGTGGTAATGGCATGAACTCACTGGATGCTATTTCTGCTTCTCGTTTGATTGTAACATTATTGAGCATATCTGTGCGTAATATTATTTTAAATTTGTAGATTTGCATCGGCATGATTGTTAATTTAAAGAAAAAAATTATGCTATGCATTTACCATCCAATAGTTTACGAGAAAGTTGTCGCCCATCGTAAGATTTCCTTACAGCTTCATCCATCCATGGTAAAATATTTTCATAGATATCTAGCAAAGTATTTCAAACATTTTTACAAAAATGCGACAAATAATCTTAGAGAAAGCATAAAAACATGGAAAAATTACATACCCAAAGAACCAGACCCGGGCAGGTAGCCTTCTAATCTCATCAAGCCAAAGGTAATAGGCAACAGTCCACCCATACAACCAGCAGAATAAAGCGCAGCAGCCAACCTGGCTTCAGCTTCCCTTTCCATTCTCGCTTCCATCGCTCGATTGTCCATGGCCCTGATACGATTCTCAGCAACAATTCTTTGGGCATCCGCTGCCCTCTTCCACCTGTACATTTCTTCACACCTCATCTCAATATACTTCCTCTTCTCTTTTCTCAAAGCTTCCAGTTCCATTTCTTCTGTGGTCTCCAGTAAAGACTGTTCCATGATCTTATAACTAAGTTGTTTCTGTATCGGGCGAACAGAGTCTTGGAAGTTGAAAGTTAGACAAGGATCTGTCTGGCACTCTTGACTATTGCCAATCATGAATGGTTTGAAGACATTGTAATCTAATTCTCCTTTTCTGGCGTTGGCATCAGCTTCAACCTGTGTGCACATTTCCTTTTTCACTACACCTATAGTCAGTTCCTGAAGAAATTTATCAGTTTGCATGCCCATGTCTCCTAAACCAGGCTTTTCTTCTTTAGCTGCCAGATCAAGTGATGTTCTCACAATGCCCCCAACCAATCTTTGCTTTCTTGGAAATTTCCTTCTTTTGATGCTTGCATCCAGCTCCTTCTTCATGTTACATCGGTCCATTTCAGACTGTTTTATAGACAAGATTTTTTAAATGAACTTTCGTAATGTTTTGCAAGAGTTTTTGTGTAACCAATAATGTATTGTGGTTTACTTTGGTAAACGCTTTGGTTGTAGTTCCACGATAGACTGAAGGGTCCCACATCATGTTATAAAATTCGTGTGCGCCCCTTGTCCTAGTGTAAATTAAAGATAATTAATTTTGGTAATCACAAGAGCATCATAATGATTCTCAAAGCCATTAGAATAACGTTTACCTAATGTTTACAGCATGATTAGGAAAACAGGTTCCAGATTTCTGTTGTACCGGCTTAGGCTTCCTTTGTCTATCGGCATGCGATAGAGTGGGAGTACTGCTGTAAACATGATACTTGCCGTAGCAAGGAACTGGCAAAGGCATTGAACAAGATTTTTGCATGATGACGATGATTGATCACA
>JAHZMV010006838.1:0-18593 GCA_027743765.1 Coecobrya sp. COE2
ATCTAAAACCTGCGAACGAGCACGGTGGCGCTAGATTTAGATCTACGCTAAAGAATTATTTGGGACGTTGCATCCATCAGTAATTACTGTTTAATTTAAGAGACAAATGAATTCGAAGTATTAATTTAAAACTTTATATATATTTATTAAGCAAATTTGATGGAGCCTGACGCAATTAAACTGTTTCTTTACTGGAGGGTTCTGAAATCTATGCACAGAAATGTAAGGGTACCTGTGAGTATTCAATATTACACTATTCTAGCATCAGGAAGTTACGAATAAATCGCAATTCGTCCCAAGAATGTATAAAAATGTATGCATGAATACATATTAATTCTGAATCTATTCCCTCAAGAAGCAAAATAACCATTTCGTAGATGTTGAATTAAACACGTTTAAACATGTTTATTGTTTTGTTTATTGGCCAAAACAAAATGAAACACAAAAATGTGTTTTGTTTATTTCTAATTTGTTTATCGAAAAAGTCGTAAACGTGTTTAAATAAACGTTTAAACACTGTTTAAACATGTTTTTGTTTAAACATTAACATTATTGACTGTGCAAATAGAGTAGCTAGAGAATTATGTAATGGTTGATCATTTAGTTTCGGGCTTTCATTTTACATAACAAATATTGTGTATACGTGGTACATATTGCACAAATGAATACGTAATAGTAATATCCACCTATCTATGTATATCTTGATTTTTTCTATTTTCATTTCCAAAGCTTTGATTTGTTAGAGTCGCATGCATCTGTAATGCGTAGTCGTAAAAATTACAAGGGATGTGTTTCTCTGGTCATTCAAAGGATTGAAAGTAATAATCTATTGTTAAAGAAAATATTTTACCGCATTTTAAAAACATGGCAATTGGTACAGTTCTACTTTACTATCTCACCAAACACCAGATTATTTTTGTTAGAACAAGAGTTAGAGCTACAAGCAAGGTTAGTTTTGTGGATTTGATCACGATTACATTTCACGGTTACTATACCTGTCATGCAATACAGCAATACAAGAAATACAGAAGCATCATGGTATTAGCTAAGCAAAAACACTTACCTACCCACATACCAGAACATTTTACTTTGTTTAATATATGTTCTATTAATGCAAATTATGTCAAATAAATTTCATTGCATGGCATCGGTAGCAGTAGGAGATCATCATCAGTCAAAGCTCACGAAACGTTAATGATTAGTTTACATGAGCACTCCAAACCATGAATCTTTAGCTAAAAGCAACACTGCTTCCTTAAGGAATATATGCTGTCACACTTTCAGAAAAGAGCAGCAGCGCCCTACATTGATTTCATAATTTATCCGATTGCATCGGAATAATATGTAATTAATTCAGGAGCGAAGATGATCTTGTAACTTGTATTATCCGACTCAGCGAAAATGAAGTGGAAACAAAAACAAGCTAGCGCGGTGACAAAAAAATTGACAGATAGGATGATTGAGTAGGACAGAAAGGGTGAAAGATAACAGGGTGGCAGAACATATTACATCTTTCTCTTCTCACAGACAAGTCAAAATGAATTAGCAAAAAAATCTGCATTTTAACTCTGAAAAACTCGCAAGGTTTAAGACGAGGTCGAGATGTGATAAGCGAATATTTGCCGTTGTATGAAAGCAATTTATTTTATACACTGCCAGATGTCTATTTTTCATTTCGCTGAACAATAATCTCCAGCATAACTGCAGACGAATGAAATGATCTTCATCACAAAACGAGAGCACAATTGACCTGTTATGCGGTTTATCTACAACAAAATGACAATAGGTTTTGATTGTAATGCATAATATTAATTCATTACATGATAAAAGCATTGAAATCAGAAGGGAGAGGATGAGATGTGAATCTTAAATTAAAGTTGATCATCTTCATCTCTGCTCTAGTGAGGAGTGAATACATTTGAAGTAGCAAGTTGGTTCCGTATTATTAGTCAAATCACATACCAAAAGTCATAATAACTTTGTCATTCCACCCTCTCTAACTCTTTCTCTCTATCTTGCTCTCAGAAAAGTTTTTTCTTCTCACGACGACGATGATGGTGAAAGAAAGTACACCTTTTGTTTTTCTGCAGTAGTTGTGTTAATCAAACGTCAAATTTCAATGATATTCACATGTCAAGTTTCATCACGATTGTAATTTCTTGAACAAGACCATGTCATATATATGTACCTAGTACCTATGCATATTATGCATTATATAACTTTGACCTTACTGCTGCTGCTACTTTCTTTTTATTCAATTTGGGATTGAGCTAAGAGAATCAGAAAAAATAATTAATTTATTGAATGTACAATGTGTAAAGTAGGTATTTTCATTATCAACATAAATTGAATGACTGTTATAGTAAAATAGAGCAGTGCTCAGTAAGTAAAATGTGTGTAGCCAACATTGTTTGCAAAAATACACATTCAATGAACAATAAGAGAAAATTCGCTTCCTCATTTTCAACATCTGCGAAGTGTATATAAGTAATGCGGAAAATATGCAAATAGTATAATTAACAGAAATTGTAGGAGGTTAAAATTCAAAAGAAAATGCATCTCATTAAGAAATTCATGAACTAGCTGGAATCGAACAGGAACTAAAAGTCGTTCACAAGCCCAGTGCATGACCACATGCTGTCATTCTTTCTTAAAGATGATGAGAATTGAAAGGGAGGTTTAATAACTGTTCATTATTGTTAGCATTTTTAAAGTCCACACATTAACTTCCACATTAACTTGGGAATGTGTGAAGTGCTTAATAAGGTATTAAGGGGAGTTGCTGGTGAGGAAGAAAGCATAATATGAACTTACTTAGAAGCATTTAACAGCTTTATATACCTATTTGACTGACGATGGTAACCTTACATTGTACATAATGCAGAAAGTGGAGAAATGTGTGTGTGACCAAACATAAAATCAGACCGCTATTCGACTTCATCACTTATAATTTACATCAGCATAAAAGGCTCATGAAAACCACTGGCATGATGATCAATTTATACGAATAAAAAACCAGCTTTCCGCGAGTGAGCCATCATTATTGTCTTTTACAAAAAATATAGAGATACATAGATTGATAGATATACGCTTCATGCTAGGCGCTTGGTTTGTGGAATTGACTTGAATGATTGAAAGAAAATCTCAGACGGTTTTATATTTTTGAAATAAACATACGTTTTGTGTGGTATGAGGTGGGCCAGAAAGAAAAGAGGATAATAAATGAGTTTATGTTTAAATGGTCGATTGTAAAATTCAGAATACATACATAATAAAATTTGTCTGGAGTTTTATGTGAATCATTGTGCTTGTCCGTTCGTCTTTCTGATAAGGTGATAAGATACATGATTTTTCGATTCTGTTTTCACGATCAATTGGATATCTTGGGACCTTGGTTATCTGCAAGTTTGGTCGAATATGCTCGATCTGATCACCCACGCCCGTTAGATAAGTGGGAGAAACTAATCGGGGTCGGAACAACAACTTATTATTGGATATTCTAATAGAGGCGAACAAGTATACTCAAGGACCGGTCAATTCACAGATTTGTGTCTGGTAGGACTAATCTGATTTACAATTTTGGAATTTCGCTACTTTCTATATTTCGAATATTTCGGTTTATTTACTTCAAATACATATGCTGCATAATACAGACAGCATGTTTGCGGCGGAACAATGTAATGATATAATAAAAAAGTATGATAATCATAATCAATAATATTCGCCTGGTCAAATTGGCTCATCTGACTCGGCCCGTTCACTATACGTACTCATTTTGCTAACAGTTGCATAAAAATGGCATTCCGTCTGACAAAGTTGAAAGTAAGTTTCAATTTATGACCTTCATTACATTTAGTCCTAAATGCTTTATACCAGTCTGCACATACATACATAATTTAATTATGATGGAGAAAAGAGGCATAAAAATTTACGATTCGTTTATCGTTGGCCGCTTGTGTTGTCGGAATGTGTATGTATCCAATCATATTTACATTTACAAAATTATACATATGAATTCATATTGTGAAACTCATTTTTATAACTAATATTATCGATAATTCGTATTTATCCAATTTTCTTTACTTTAAGTTCATACTAGCCCAGAACAATTGCACAACAAAACATTTTAACAAGATCAATCCCGTATGTATAGGTACCTTTACTACTATTGAACAGTATATTCTGATTTAGGGTAACACTTCCTCTATAATAGGTTTACATTTACAAATGGCATTACATAGGTATTTCATATGCATGTGATTCCTTTCTACAATAAATAATGATAGGTAAGTAAGTAATAAATAAATAGGAAAATAATGCACTAGCTGCCACAGTCCTTTATGATTCGGTGGATTGTTCGAAAAAATCAGCAAGCAGATTTTGAATCGGTAAACTGTTTCATGTTTATCACTTAGGTAGGGTAAAACAATTGACTTTCATAATGTTTAATCATACTGAATAAAACACTACATGGAAAATAAAAAAGTTTTGAAGTGTAAATAGCTTTGTCGGTTATTGTGCGACATTATCATATACATTTACACACACAGACGAATAGATGCGTGTTGTCACTTTGTTGTCACAAACAATATTCAGTCCAGCCACTAAAGAATCTTGTGACTTTTTTTCATTGGCAAGTAATTTCATTATATGATCATGACTGTCAGTAGCATGCATCTAATAATATGAATTTTAGCTACATACCTGTTGAATACACGAATAGAATGAAATTGGTGCGTAACATTTTATCTGTTTTGATTTAGATCTTGTTCCATAATATGCTTGCTTATGCTTTTGGATATATGTATGTACATATATGTAATAGGCTATGTCTTTACTATTTAGATGAATGAAAGTTTCTTCTGTGGAGAAACAACCTAAAATTAGAAAGATACACGTCGAACCCGGATCTTACAGAATCAGTCAGTCGATTCTGTTTTTAGCTTTGCTTTAAAATAATGCAAACTCAACCAATAAGAAATCAAGAGACGCTGTATTTCATTTTCTTAAACGTTAGCAAGAATATTTTCTACGAAATACTTGAGTTGACTTGGTACATCATACATATTATATGCATATTTCAAAAGTATAGATAAAGCATAGCAATTTTTTTATCGTGAGTAAGCCAATTTTTACTATTCATGATGTAATATCACGCTTAAGTCTATAGTGTTATTTACATATAGTACACGATACAGTGTTAGTGTTACGTACAATATGTACTCAAAACATTGACAATGTTAAACTAACATGATCGAGAATTAAGCCCAAAAATACAATTCCAGTGGAGACATCAGTACTCTGGTTGCAATAATAGATGAGATCCAAGTTACCTCGCTAAACAAAAGTGATTCATTGACCTTGTATGTGGTGGCTGTAATATCTTCCCTTCCACTTTTGGTATAATACTAGTACTATACCGTACGTACGTAGTTAAATACAAAATTGGTGCACTATGCATTTTCTACCTTAAAATTTTTTGTAAGACAAGTAAGTAAACATCACATCACGCACCGATGCAGACAGACAGTGTTCGCCTGCAGGCAACTATGTAATTCATCTCATTACTGACATTGACTTGGCCGATTTTAAAGCTGCGATATTTTCCATACATTGTATTTTGCATTGCAGTTTCTTCCTACAACAACTTTTTGATAAAAGCATCTACTTTATCCTTCGTGCATGCAAAATACAGGTACAGACAAAGTGTATTATGCAAAAGTTTTTCGTCAATTTTATTGCTCAAGTGATTCCACTATGAGAAGTCAAAGATCTGCCAGAGACTGATACAAATGATGAGTCATAAAAGCAACAACAATGCAATATATCCAGAGTTTGTACCTTTAATGTTATTTAAGTTATATAATGCATGTCTTAATGGTGTAAAAATTTATTTAGATGACATATACTTACCAGTAGGATTATCAATCTGTAACAATGTCAGGTTTCATCACAGAGATCAATTCTTATATATTTTTAACGAAAGCACTGGTTAAACTTTGATCCAAATGTGCTGACAACTTGGCAGTGCCAAGCTCATAATGGATAACCTGGTCCCTATGTACAAATTTCTAAGATATGGAATGACTAAACGTGAAAAGGCATGTTTCATTTAACTCTTTATTATAGTTTGCTTTCTTTATTTTTCTTTCCATTGGAACACGATAAGTTAAAAAATGAAATTATGTATATAAAATCTCATCTCAATATTTCACTCATGGTCATTTCAGAAACCAAAGATATTATCCATATAATAACGCTAAATTGCATTCTCCGTATACTACTTGAAACCGCCTTGTAAAAACAAACTTTGCATCTCACGTTTTAGCTTAGCTATAAAGCACTCTGTAGCTTAGTCTATAACAACAAAACTCACAAACAATCATGATTATAATTCTATGCTGAAGACGCGGACTTGTAACGGTTGTCATGCTGCAACCTAGAAGCGGCCGTGTCGGAACGCGTGGTGCCTCGCAGTCAAATCAACAAACTCCGTCAAATGCACTCTGGAGTGCATTTTCTACTATAAATAGCTTGTAATCTGTAATTGTTCGTTATTGTTGTTCATTGCGTCAAAAATCGGAAAGTTAGTTGTAGATTCTGTTGTTTTGATTGTGGTTTAATAAAATCGCTAAATTATAACACAAAACCCGGCACGTCGTTCCACACTCCACATCATTTTAGCTACTGAACACATTTCTTATCGTTGTCTTTATATTTACTAGTCCGACGGAGCACACATATAGGTATGTTGTGCTCTTGTTTACATATGCAGTACTTTTATTACATATTTAATCACATGTAAGAAAAAGAGGATAGCATATAAATCAATTGTTTTGATTTGCCGTAAAACAGTTTTAAGGTCCGCCACAAAGAAAGATTTCCTGTTTTATGGATACGGCATCACTTGACCTTTTCATAATTACTTGCAAGTTCTTCAACTTCAAGTTTTTAGAAAAAGAAAAAACATCTTCGTGTGCGTCATATTCTCGCTCGCGCGTCATATTCTCGCTACATTTAATAACTAGTAGTTTAGTGACATATCATCATCCTGTACTCCAAATTCCATCCGCAACCCACATATAATTTAACTAGTGGTATAACCTAATCAAGTACGAATTTAACGGAGACTTTCCCTAAAATCGTGACGAAATAGAATAATATCAAATACATTTTGATATGATGAATGGCTAGACGGAAAGGTTTTACAAAAAACATAAACAGTAAAACAATAAAAAATTCTTAGTTTCACCTTCACCATCAAGAGAATACGGAACATCAAGCTGTCATCATCTCACATATCACATTATACCGCTAGCTACTTATGATGTATCAGCTATGGAGAATTCAGTTTATCATAAAATGCTTTGTGAGATGTTGCTTTCCTGCTGCTGCGCTGTCATAATGTTTAAGTACAATAGTCTGTAGTCTCTGTTATTTTAATGTCTCCTATAAAATCCTTGCAGGAGCGGGGTTACTGGCTGACAGAAATTCTTACAGAGATGTTTATGTTGCTTTTGTCAAAAAATTGCATCATGATTGGTTTGTTAGCAGTACAGCAAAGCTGAAACATATTGAAGTTTAGCTACATTACTGTAACACGAGTGATACAGAAACTTCTTTGAAACACTGTTTTTGGGGAATATTTTCAGTAAAATAGTGAGAAACTCGCACCATGCTTTCCTCTTAAAACTTATAATGAAAAATTCAAATAAAAGATTTATTAAGCGGCCCTGCGCAATAAAGTCAAGTAAACGTAAGATTATACTAGATCATTATTGCCAATCACACAGCTTATTGATTTAAATCTACAATTCGCCAGGCAGAATGCAGTTGAATATATGTACATATGCATGCATACGTACTTGACTTGGTTGTATGTATGCAAAGTACACAAACTGAGTTTTGTGTTGAAATCCATAGGGCATATACAATAAAATTATGATTAGGAAATCACGATGAAAATTTTCTTTATGGCGCATGCTTAGCCTTTCCATGTACGGGTCAGTTTCGTCAATGATAGTTTTATGATTCATGATCCGAAGAACAACAACTGCGCGAGCTCAGCGAGTCGGTGTTGCACTAAACCGCTTCGTCCGTGGGAAAATGTATCAGTCATGGTGCACAGAGAAACTAGGAATCTTTTTTGAGTAAAACAAACATGGTACAAGTGCAAGTCTCGTGAATGAAGCCAGAATTTGTTTGTCTTATTGGTGCAAGACAAGAGTGAAGGGTGCATAATTGAAATGCAGCATAAAAGAGCACTTTTATGTGCTTACATAGATAAAAATTAGGTATTACAGTTAACCTAAAAGTAGCCCTCATGGTCAGTCATCTTAAGCTTAACTCAACTGTGCCATGTGTGTGTATATACCCATGTTACTTATCATTCAAATCACTTTTAAATAAAAATGCCAAAAAGTACAAAACTCCTGATAAAGTTTTCGTCAAGAGCATGATTGTCAATAATATATCAACTTTATCAACGCACAAAACCAAAAACATGTCATTTGAGTGGAAAAGAAATAAAAATCATTCTGCTTCTCGTCGTTCCCGAATTAATTAAGTTGAACACTTTGGTCAGCCATAAGTCGAGTGAGTTTGGATAGAAATTTGCATACCGGCTTCTCCAAAAGTTGCATGAACCTGTTGTATCATCATCTCAAGAGCAATTATCATTACCTACCATATATTCTCCTCTATTCCAATTGTTGAAATGCACTTTTCATTCCATTACACACGTAACATCAACCAGTCAAAACAAAACACCAGAGAAAATACAAGATTATTTGAGTATCGTTTAGCGCCTCACCACATTCACTCTCACACACCAACTAAGCGCCAGGCGCTGATGCAAGATTTCGAAAGGAAAATCATATTAACAACGAGCCGACTGATAAAGGTTTGCTATTCTTGCTGCCCGTCAACATCACGAGAATTGGAAATAGTGAAGATACAGCAGGATATATAGCGGAGTGGAATTATAATATCATCCCCTTCTATATGATCGTGATAATTCCTCTCATCATCATTATTATGATTATAATCCCACTCCTCATCTGTATTTAAATAAAATATGCGAAAATTTTGCATTAAAAAACGGTGAATTAAGGTTGGAAGTTATCAAAGAGCAAGAGCCAAATGACTCCAACCCTTGTTCAAACAAAATGCTTCAAATTGAGCAAACATCATCGCGTAATAAAATGATGTTGTGGCTACCTTCACCTTTGCTATACTAATCTGCTTGCTGTATCTATTGTTTACCATCATCATCATCATCAACCAAAACTGCAGTAATGCAATCCAACCGTGTGAATGATGATGAGACTTGTTGATGGCGACGGCTCTCTTATAACAATGGTGCCTGATCTCTTGCAATATTTCATATCCCCTATTCTTAACACAATCTAGAAACCTAAATGAAATTACAAGTTTGCATCTGGCTGGATAACATAACGAGTAGACACTAGACAATTTAAATTTTATACTTGATCCAAAAGTGCATGCTTGCTAGCAATAACGATCAGCTTTACAGTGTTTTTATGTTCATATAAATTGCAAATTCTAACAAGTTCAAACTCTGCTTGGCTTTTGATATGATAATATATACCTAATGGGTAAATAGTAAATACATTTAATACATGTATTTATGCATGTATGAACCGAGTAAAAGTAAATACATGTGCACAAATACCATGTTTTAAATATTTCGATTTTTTTGTAGAAATTCAAACAAAAAAGCCACAAAAGTCGGTTGAATGGCTGAATACAACTGACCAGAAAATTCAACATCTTAGGGTTGCGGTTAGGCTTTTAGCAAAAAAAATTCAGTTCGTTTACCTATTATCTATTTGGCTGGCATTTTATTAAGCACTGTGGATAATCATAATGATGTGGATGATGATAATAATAAGTATTACATGGTTTACGTAGGACTGGGTCTAAAGTCATGTTTAGTGAGACCTCTGTAAGCCGTAGACGTTGAGGGTTACAGATTTTACAGATCCTTTGTTTTACAGACTGATATTATGCTAACAGATTTACATAAATAAGTAAGAGCTTCACTTAAAAGTGCAAAATCTTATTTCAATATGCTTTTTTATTTGCATTGCATTTTCTTGTATAAAAAATTAAAGAACAACCTTTTAGCATTTCGTCATAGGGTTGAATTAAGTAGCACAGCTAAGATAGGAAGAACCACTTTCCTTGCTTTCTCCTTTAACTGTCAGCAGCAGTAAAATACTTTGCATTTCATTCTAATTAAAAAATACCAGCGCTTGTCTGCTAAAAACCTAATCCAACCAATGCAGTGGCATGACAAGAAAGGCAGCTGTTTTTAAATAAACGATAAAACATTAATCTCCCACAACAAGCGTATACGCCACCACCGTTGTGTTGTACGTAGCTACCAAGCTCATTATCATAAAACAACCCTGAACCTTTATTATGTAAGTTTGCCTACTTAATTGGCACATAATGCCTCCTTCCTAAAACAGCTCTACACGGTCCGTCAACCTGCAGAATGAAAGAAAAGAGCCATTGACAAGTTAGGGCTGTCCAATGAGTCAATCAAGTCAAAAAGTTTGTAATAGCCCTACCCAATACTCACCTGAACCTATACATTAATATGTAGGTACACAGAGGGAGAAACGAAGCTGTTCCTCTATCCTCAATCGTCTTTGTACGTTCATCATATTAAATGCAGAACATGTGTATATGGAAGTGAGCTCCATAAAATTCTCAACGTCAATATTTGCATCCCATAATCAATTACCGGCAACTGCAATCTCGGCTTGTAAACGGAATCATTATACCGCGCAGGTAAATATGTATACAATAAATAAGCATTGCACCATGCTGTTGTCGATAATAAGGAACCAAACATTTCATTGGGGCATATTTTCTCCTTTAATTTTTCTTAAATTTGAGCAATAAAACCAAAACCTGTGTTCATATTGTGTGAAAGATGCGAATGATGTGATGATTTGGGTGGGCGCAAACGCTAATATATACCCATATCATTATTAATAAAAGCAATAAAACACGGCCACAACGACATATTATACATATATGAAACTAAGAAGGAAAATCATTATGTATCACAATATACCCTTACCCTTTTACTGCCATGTTTTAAAGAATATTCATCTGTTAAAAAGACAAACAAAATTCACATATTATGTGTAGCATACTATTCAGCAGCGTCTTTTAAAATTTATTGTCTTACATGAAAATGATGTAAATGATTTCTTTCCAGACATTTGTCGAATTATTGATGTGCTATTAAATATTCCGCTAGAAATGATGCCAGGAATCTGACATGATCACATTATGCCTACCACGTGAAAATGAACAAGGGTAGGGTTTTATGACACGACTACATTAAAAGAAAACGATGAAATTGAAATCATAAACAACACACAAATGTACATTTTTCAAAACGTCAAAATCCAATAAAATAACTTTGTAATAATAATAAATAAAACTCTTGACGTCACTTGGTTGAGGAGAAATGAAAGCCTGAGAAGACATGCATTATGTAGTCAGTCAACCAATATCACTCACAACAAAGCAAAATCAACAAAATTTAAATGTATTGTATCGACATACAATAATCCGAGAACGCACTCCTCTGTCAATGTTGGAGCCACACCTTTTATATACTTTTTTTTTATTAATATCGTTGTTTCATTTCACCTTTATTGACAGGTAAGAGCTGGCGAAGTTGAAGTGTTCATCTTGTACGTATAGTATAGATTCTATACACTATGCTGAGTGAGTCTTATTATTATACTCTTTCCTGTTTTGTGATTTCTTATGCAAATCTTTTCACTGCAACAAACCAATTTTATGCATTATAACCCTTTTTCACAATTGAGTGCTTTACGTCAACTCTGTATTTCGAACATCGGTCTGTCTAAAGAGCATAATTTGTGTTTCTGATGTGCAGCAAGAAATAAACGGAGCAAAGGGAGAGCCATCGTATAATGATAATATTACTTGATTTTTGACATGTTCCTGTTACTAGTATTGCAATGAAAGATCGTGCGTGTGAGTACTTACGTAGGTTTTCTCCGTATTCGTAATCAACATACACACTTTATTTAATGTGTTAACTCGTGCAAGTCGTAATAATCTACATACATCAATGTAATGGCAAAGAACAAGCTTAATAAAATGCAACTACTAGTGTGGTAGTAACTCCCCGTATTCAATATATTCTATAGAAATACTGTGGTACAGTAATGATGCAGTTTCTTTGGGCTTACGTCATCTATATGTCGGTGCCATTTCCTCGTTCACATATCAATCAATTTTGGCTAAAAAATGCAACAATAATAATACTGTTTAGTGTTTATTTACATTTACTGCGTATATATATATACCTAACCATTGACGCAATAACTACAAACACACAAAATCGTGCAGTGCACGCTCTTTCACCACGCAGGGATAATTTTCTTTGCCACCTTCTCCATCTACACGTTTCGAAACTGCGTAAACTTTTTAATGGACAATGTCAACCTTAAGTCGACAGCAGATAGCTTTTTATTCCAAATTGGATGATTTTTTTTGCTTGTGCTGTTTGTAACATAAAAGTAAAAAAGATGTATGCAGGAAAGCAAAAACTGCATACTCTGGTTAGGTTGATGTGACATGACAGCCCGTAGCTTCCATATGCAGCTCTACGAGATCGTTCACGCACGGCGACAATCACAGAACAAGTCCATTTATTTGTTTATACCTAGTCAATAATACTGAGATTGACAATGTTTTTATTATCTTGTTTCTTTAAGTTGCGTATGTAAGAACAGGAGAGAGAAGACAAAGAAAAAATAGGAGTGAAAAGTAAATGATTTGAAGATACATATAAAAGATTATCGTGCCTATTGTTGCAGACATTGTAAAAAAGTAAATGAACTCTGTAAACAAAAGCAGAGCACAATGGACCTTCCTTAGCAGGTAGACAGACTAAAAATCCAAATAAAAGTGCATAATTTTCAGTCTGGCTATATCTATACGTAATAAGTAATAGTAGACAACGGGATGTTATTACGTTGATGAGCCATGAGCCATGTGTCAACAAAAAATGTAAAGAGGAGACAACAGGTAAGAAAATGTTCATCCGCATTATATCTTGTCTCGGCGGAGTTGTATACACCAAATCTGGTGCAGAATTTTTATGCACATTTTTAGTAAACTTTAAGGTATGACGCATGCATTTCTCTGCTCGATTTGATAATGATAATAATGTTGGCGCTTGCTGCAACCGCAAAACTACACATACCAGTGGTAAATCCACAATACGAACACTTGCAGTGTATTGTTAGTAACGACAGCGTAATATCGGCACTCCAAATGGTTTATAATAATCATCATCGCCATCATCCTGATCATTGCCACCAGCTACCACCGACAAGGTTTGCCATTGGGCAGGGTGTGGCCCGTTTTTTGACATGGTGTAAAACTAACTGCATTCGTGACTGAACCACAACAGAAAGCAGATCAACAGTACATCTTCAGCAGGAGAATATTTACCACAAGCTAAGTACTTATTATTATACATTATATATACATATTACACGAAGTATGAAATGGAACCAACCATTCATTATTTGCATAAAAATGTAGACTTTTTCTGGTTCATTATACTGTACGGATGCATCATTTTAATACCTATAAGGATAGCAGAATTGATCAAGATAGGTTACTACGATTTATTAAGTCATTAAATAATTGCATTATGATGAGGAAAAAATTAGGCTAAAACATAAAACTTTCCTGCTCAACTCAAGTGCAAACAAACCCATGAAAACATGCAACAAGTAAACCAGATAACATGAAATTTCTTGCTAGAATTCAATTTGAAACCAACCTGAGAGATGAACACGCGTCCACTCTGGAATTATCGTTTCCGTCTTCCACACTGATTCTTGTTTTTTGTATAAAATCACAGTAATTATATGAATCATTTAAGATGCAAACAAGATTATTCAACCAATACATGTGGAAACATTGCTTGGCCCTCCATTTCGTACTTTCTTCAAGACACCATATCAGGCCCCAGATCAGGGTTCATCGTCTTCAAGTAGGTTGTAGTCTGAAATCCAAAACAAATCAATTTGTAATGTACAAAAAGTAAAGATAAAGCCGTGTGCACTACATCCATCTCATTGCTTCATTTTTTAATAAATATGCGCATACCTTATGTAAGCGCTTACCCCATTGTGAGCATATTGTAACATTCCTTGTAATTGATACATGTTTCCTTGAGGCACAGATAAACAATAAAATAGAGCAATTGATTTTCTAATCAGATCTTGGTGGTTTTTTTATCTCTCATTACTTCTATTATATGCCTATTATACACTGTAGAGCGTTTTTTGCCAAGTTATAGTCTGGAACAAGGTTTGCATGTTTGACAAGCTTGCTCGTACAAATTAACAACAATGTCTGTAAAGGAGTGCCATAAACTTTTGGCATCCCTCTTCTCTGTCTGTCGGTATCCTCCTCTCTCGTCTTCTGACATCCTGTTCTTCGCTGTCTGTGTACTGTGTACACAGCAAACACACGTAGAGTTTGTCTAATCCGTAAACTTGGATGAAGTATTTAACTTTCTTGCTCATGTCTCTTTCCCATAACACAATGCAAAGTAATTTCGTTATCGTATCAACGATCGTCGTCATCTTTTCATTTTTATCGATAATGATCATCGACTTGATGATGATTCTCGAGTTCTCGTCCCTACATCTCTCAAGAGGATGAAAAGAGAGCTTATTAAAAATTGATTCAATGATCCAATAATGATCTCGATCTCAGTCTAGATTAATGGTCATCTTTGAAAGCAGATGATACGTTTAAATTTTGCAGACAAGGAACAATATGCCTAGAAAATATCTTTCATCCTGGGTATCGATAAAATAATCAACATGATACATGATCATGATGAGCCTCATTTTATGACTTCTTGGACTAGCTGACCACCTTACAAAACATCAAAATCTAAATTAGCTCAAGTCTGGTTAGTCAATAAAAACGACTAACCTTTTTTAAAATCTTACAGTAACAAGGGCAGGATCATTTCACTGGGGTCATAGGATATCCAGTGCAAAGAAAAGATTAATGTTTGGCTGCAAAGACGGAATGGAGCCTCTAGCAATGGAAATGTCTACCACGGACAACCACGTCAACAAAACAACAACATGAGCCGCGGTACGGTAATAAATGCAATTGCAAAAATGAAACCCATCTAGGATTTAGGATGCGTGTTTTATTTTCCCCTTCCATCTTCGTTTTGGGTTTAATTTTTCTAGAGATTTCAAATTTGGGCTTTAGAAGAACAGAAGAACACTGCAAACTAACTTAAATTATGCGCAAAAGCTAAATATATATACATATAATGTAAAAATGGTTTTGTGTGTCTGGTCGGCTGTTTTAAGGAAGAGAAGGCGATTGAGACGAATAATCAACAGATATATGTATGGTATTGTTGAAACGCAAATGCAACCCTTCTTCAGCCGAATATACTTTATGCCGACTACTCGCTTATTGTAAGTCTGATGTCTTATCAGAAACGGTGCCGTGCCACAGGCATGTGAGATTTCATATGTTAGCAAATCATATCTCAAAATACAACCTTCACAAGAACACACTCTATTGAGGATGTACATTTCTTCTTCACAATGTCGACGGTTTTCACGTTTGCTCTGATTTAGATAATCAAGTTGAAAAGCAGGAATGCCTAAGAGATACTTCTCAGCATCACATTTTTCAATGCATGCTGCTATAATAATTTTACATAAAAGTAATACAATGGAAGACGATTGGTAATATTGCCGTATTATTGAAATTGCATAAATCTCTTGTAAGTTGAGTATTTGCAACAATGGAAGAAAAAAAATTAGAATTTTATTTTGGATACAATTTTTGTTTGTCGGATAAACGAAACCTGCACACTGGCGAGTTAATCGATAACTTAGGTCCCAGAAATAGATAGAGTAGCCTTGCGCAGGTCTTTATTTCTACCATTTTGCATTTATTATGCGAGTTCTCTAATGTTTTATCATTTTCCCAATCGGCCTGTATTATCATAATCGTCTGTTTCAATATGATCGTCAAATAATTTTTTTACCAATTGTACCTCTACAATAATCTGTATTATGTAATTTGCTTTCATCCACATTATTGATTGCCAGATAGCCTTTACGTCTTTAACTGAGTTGTTAAAACGAGTAGTATAGGTAAGTAAAATAGCCCGAGAGAATTGTCATGTGTTAAATAATTGGGATACGGGCACATTTCATGCCATTATTTGTTCTAAGTATTGCATAATAACATTCCTGTGAGTTTGAGTTGATTTGATACACACCATTTATCAGTGATAATACGATACAAGCTACCACTACCCGTAATAATAATTATTATAATGGCACAACAGTAATAATAGCTATAATGATGGTGATGGTAAAAACGCAAATTTTTACCTTGTAATTAGAAAGAGCAACAAAAAGTAGGATGCAGCTCCAAGAATTCAGATAACATCAAGATACAACTTTTACAAAGATATAAGCCATAAGGGAGTTATCTTGCGATTTTGCTTACTGTGTAAGCACACATATGCTTAATATTCACAGAATAATCTGCAACATTTATTTAGGGTGGAAACAAAATGGAAGAAAGCCTGTTTAAGTGAAAAATGCAGGACACTTCTTTCCTTTTTGAATATGTAATTCTTGTGAGCAAAGAGCATTCCTAAGAGAAAAAGTCTCTTTTTATTTACACCGCAACATCACCACTAGTGAATTCTTCTGATATCACCCGGACTTGATTGTAAAAAGTGTTTTCTTTTGCACTGGCTTGGACTCTTTCAGGTAGATGAACAAAGTAGCATGTTGTTGGTATGCAGAAGATTCGGAAAAAATGGGCAAAGAGAGACAAGAAGACAAAGCAGAAATGTACACATCATAAGATACTACACGCATCGAATGATCTTATAATATGCCGAAAGGATGGCTTGAAGGTTTGATTAATGATACAAAATGGAAATGGTCCAGGTGAAAAAATGTAAATGAGCTCAGGTGTTGACAGGTGAGCTTTTATATAGTGTAGTGTTTGATTTCATTTTGCAGCCGTTTCTCGTAGCTCAATAACTTATTATGCATGATGATGGTAATAATAATATGTTGATGACGAGGAATACAATGACGATAATGTTATGATACTCTTATTATTATTATTACTGCAACTATACTACACAAGGATAAACGGTGATCACGATCAGATATGGTTATGTGATGTCAGTATTGTGGGATTTGGCTTGGTGCAGAGAAAAGGGTGACGATGAGATGAGAGCTTGTAATATTAAAGACCATAAAAATGAGGTTTAACTAAGGATTGGATGGTTATCACCACTTTCTTTCCTTTCTAATTGACTCTAAGATATCCATTACACCTTGTTGTTTCTCTCTTGTCGAGGCTGTTATTCCTGTTGTTGGTCCATAATACCAAATCAAAAAGATTCTTTTCAGAAGAACAAATAAGCCTTACTTGTACACATAGTACGAAAATTAGAGAAGTAAAAGTTTAAAAAATACTAATCCTTTTGGTAGTAGCAGTAGTATAGTAGTAACATTTTTACGAGCAGGTTATTAGAATGATGCATGATTTTAAAATTCTTTGCTGACTTTGCTCCACTAGATGATGCACAACTTATTTGTTTTGAGGATTGCATTACATACAGTTGGTAAACTTGTCATGCCTCTTTGTACAGGCGGTTGCATTGAAATAATTAAGTAGCGAACATTTCTTGTTGAAACTTTTGTCTGTTTACTTGAAGGTGCTATTAATTTCGCTTGTCTTTTAGTATCTTTTATTTGCTTACCAGTCCACATTATGTTAATAAATGTATAAGCAACAAGATGAAAAGGGAATATTCAACATTAAAACAATTTAGTAGCTTTATTTCAGGTAATTATTTTTGGAAATTCGACTATTTGGCTTACAATTTTTTAACTTTTGTTACTTCTGGATAAAACACTAAATTATGCTTTTAATGCTTAGAATTAGTAATATTTTGTATGCGTATCCCTTGTCTTCCCTATCAAATGACAGGCTTTGAAAACGAACGGCTCCTATTTTAGTGTTTTCTATGCCGCTTGTTGACTATCTAATTGAGTGATTTTTCATTCAACAAGTTCTTTCCTCGGTCATAACATATAACAATCATAGATGACCACATACATATTTTGTCAGTTTTAATGAGTGGCAGCGGCAAACAAACCAACGCATAATCTATAATATCTACACCCATGAAAAACCGACTGATTCCTTGCTCACGATTCAACACAAATCACGGTTTCTTTCAGCTCGTTCGATATGTCCTAATAAGTATATAATCAATTTGCAAGTTACATCTTACGTCCACCTTGGCAATTTTATCGAAAGTTTATATTCTCTCTGCTGAAACTAGTTGAGTATATGGAAATCAGGCATGTCCAAGAGGCCAACAACCATCATGTTCATCTGATATGTCGCACATTTCCAAACTGCGCTTAGGGGGTGGGGACAAATTAACTTTTTTTGGAATTTGGGGC
>JAHZMV010006839.1:0-35806 GCA_027743765.1 Coecobrya sp. COE2
TAGCCCTTTTGTTTGTTTTTAAAATGTATCAAAAACTTGCCATTTAGTGCTTTTGTTGATTGTGATAAAGTATACGGAAGTCGGACAACGAGTTTTTGTGAAAGTTAAGTTTTATAGACGTTTGACTTCATACATATTATAAAGGTCGTGGGTTTCACTTCAGCAAAGAAATTGATTCTGCCCTTTTCAAAAGCGGTTTCCAACCACTTTTATTAATTTATTTTTGGAACCTCTCCTCTTCTGGTGTGTATACACGGCCCAGAAATGATTAATACGTGACGGCAAAAGTTTCACAAGTCTTTCGTTCTTTGTGACATTTGAAGAAAAGTGGACTGGAAGAATATTATGAAGTGGTTTTAAGTAATGTATTGTGTACGCGCCAAGCTCTTAGAACGCGTTTTGTGTTTTTGGAATCCTGTTACATTTTTCAAATGGGAAACTTTTGTTTTTCCTTGGAATATAATGAGTGGACCCATATAAAAAATACTTTTATTCTGGTCTTCATAAACAAATTGGGGAACAAATTGAACAAGGAACAGTTATTATAATACTGCATTGCAGGTATACTACTATGTATATTTACTATGAATTTATTGAAATCCTAAACTCTAAGGCGTATTCTGGTTTAAAAACAATAGCAATTCATACGAGTCTCGACTCCAAGATGACTGAAAATTGTGTCATTTTGAAGTGGAACTTTATTGTTTATTGAAGTATGAACAAAGTTGTTTTCCACGAAATACTCCTTGGCCTATGAATTCAATAGACTGGAAGGGAAGCGGCCATATCTATTTCAAATCTTGTAATTTATGTCGTTGTGAGATTCTGCAAGAGAAATGGACACGATCGTAGTGTCATACACATAAAGCTCAAACTGTAATAACATTATATGCCACCAAATCCACTTTCTAGTAGTAAATATTTATGTTTGCGATTGTCTGTATCGTTTATTGTTATGAGAGTCTGTTATTTAAAACCTTTGCTACGCAGAAATATAGCAGCGACGGCTATCGAAAAAAAACTAATGGATCAATTTCCTGTTTTTAGATTCAATGGATACCATTTCATATTTTTTTCCTACTACACGATGTGTCTCTGGTGGTAATAAAATATTTTGTGCCATTTTAACACTAAAATATTAATACGTCATACTGTCAGTTGAAAGGATTCATTTGCTAAAAATAGGACATGATAAACTAACACAGCAATCATCATAGTAACTCTATAGCTCACACAAAGGCTGCATGAATGACATCATCCCATGCGTTCTCCTCATCATCTTTTTTCTCAGATTCCTCAGGGAGACTGTTGTCCTATTAAAAACTGGTCCGCGTGACATATTTTCTAATGAGTTAATTTCCCTCGGGTTCCACGTCATGAATCAAAACACCTGCGTGTCGTCTTGGACACACGGGACAAACAAGCTTTTCCTTTAACATTAACTTGACGTTGACAAGTCAGCTACATATTATGATAAACATGGTAAATATGAATCACTTGTACTTTAAAGTTACTGCAAGTCGTTATATGGGTTTCAAAAATTATGGGATTTACAGTAAGCCCATTTTCGTAATCAAATTCCAAGTGTATATAATGATCAGAAAACGATTGGTTTACAGTAAAATGGAAATTTTCTTTCCTGGTCTATCGATGGTAATGATATGGTCTGGTCTCGTTTAGACAACTCAAAACCATCACGTCACAACAAAGGAATGATCCCATCAAGCACAGACAGAGAAGTCATTATACTTTTGCCTGGTGCAACCACATTACGTGTAAACCTGCATCTCGCCCGAAGTAAGGCTTTTCCACTTTCACTCACTCTCGCCATAACATATCATTGTATTTTTAGCTGGCGAACAAATGATGGTTTTAGCACTAACAAGTTTTTCACGCGAAAACTGCTTTTCCCCAACAAATATAAAATAATATTTTCCTAACGATGTCAAAGGAGAATGCATTTTTTAATGTGGTATAAAAATATTTATAAAACCTTGTGGTATGTAAAACAACGCAATATCGGCATGCATGCTCATAGTGCCATATGAACATCATTATCGCCACCCTCCCAATACAACCGTAAGCCATACTAAATACTAATATGATCAATCAATGCTAATTAGCAAATAGCGTTCTCTCTGGTGGTGATGACTAGTCGACCACGGCACGGGCACCTCTGAGGAGCTTACAAAATACACGTAATCAAATTACCTTTCATGTAAAAGACCTTTCACTCTTCTCCCTCCTTTCATGCAAAGCATGTCCTGATACTACCTAACAGAATTTTTCAGTTCATTTCTTTGGGTTCATAGCAGCACGTTGTAAAGGCAAATCATTTGCACTTCTCTGTATACACGTCACATAAGCGAGTTTTTACGGTGGAAGTTGAGAGAGAGAGAAGAAGAAGGAGGATTTTTCATTGTGTACAGAAGGCGAGCTCAATAGAATATTAATACGGCCAAGTCGTCCCGGACCCACGCAGGGGTCAAACAAAAAAACATTAAAGAGAAACTTTCCCATTGATCCTTTATATCGAAGTTCAGCGCATCCATTATTGCCATCGCCATCAGTCTTCATATACCGATTCTGGAGCTGTGTAAACACGCGTCTTGTATGAACTCCCTATAAACGTCTCTGTGTACACTAATGTCCTTTCCTGAGCTCTGGGAGCACGTTGAAATGCAAAAATATACGGACGAACGCTTTTGTTGATTTGAAAGGGTATGCTGGTTATTATGAGTTATAAGTTTTATATATGGACAGAACATTTATTTTTGGCTATAACTTATATAACTAGTAAAGAAGTTAGGCATGTAGTTTTTAGGCTTTGCTTGCTACTTGAGCAGTTATAGAAAAGTTTGTAGTAGTCAAACAAGCTTTTGCATTTTGCTGATAAATGTAACTATACCTATTTAGTAGGTCAGCACATTAAGTCTCTCTATATCCAGCTATAAGTAACTGCTTTTATTTTGGGCTTTGCTAAAGAAGAGATTTTAACCGTCTACTCTGACGTCGTTGCTGTTACGAGGGGCAAAGGGAACGAGCATTTCCAACGGGTTTATTAATTTAATATTATGTGAGTGCGATCCACGAGTTGCTAAATCGACATAATAATCAAATTACCTTTCCGAGAAGCCTTAATTTCGTTTTCTACTTTAATCAGTACTAACCCGAAGTGTATCATTTTAATTATCTTTGTCATTAATAATAATAATGGCAGGGGAATCACTACTGGTGTGTGTGTGTACCATGTGTGCAGCTACTTTCCTTATTCCATAACACACACGTTCCTCCTTGATTGAGCCAAAGATAATATTGATAATAAATTTACAATAACTGACAACGAATTTTCTCATTGTTTACGAATCGGACGTAAGGTTCTTTACATTTGTTATTAGTTATTACTACAGACATTCGATACTCTAATGCCAAAGTATGAGTATCCTTCTTCTAGCATGAAAATGAATGGGACATCAGAAAGAAAATGGATTATGACAGAGGATAGAAAGCATCTAGCAAGAAAAAAGTCAAGGATTTTATAATGTATTTTGCATAAGCAATGTTTACATTTGGATTCTTTGACGAAACGGAAATGAAAAATGTCATTTTCGTAAGTCACATCAACCTGAGTGTTTCTACTATTATGAGATCACATCCTGCAGTCATATTGAATACAGTAGGTACATTACATTATATACCTACATATTATGTCCATACAGCCAGAGTGGAATATGTTCACCCTTTTAATACAACATTACATGCATACAAAGGTGGAAAGTGTCTACACTCTAAACATCTAATTTGTCAACTGATTAATTTTGAACAGCTCCACTTGAATGGACTGGAATTTGGAGCTGATAAATGGATTCATGGATTCTTATCCCTTTCCTGATGAACATCATGTAGATACGTGCCCGAGAAGTAATTAAGTTACGTAAGCTGGGTAACCTTGTTGCGCTTTTTGGAAGCGAAGGACTTTAGGAAATGGGAGCGGCGTGTGTGCGTAGGTATCCTCACAATTGATTCTAAGTAAAATGCCGACGACTTCTACAAGTCCCTAACGCCAATCCCTAAACACGCGAAACAATAGAAGAATATAATATAAGGTAAATATTAAAAAGAGGAGATAAGAATAGGGCAGATTACGATTACCAAGAAAAATGGTGTTTACACCAAGGCAAATTTTTTCTCTAGTTTGGCGTAAATCGGCTTCACACACGTCTGCTCTGTTTTCATTTCTCACAACAACAGTCTGTGTGTGTGAGGATATTAGAACTTGGTATATAATATATTTTCCCTTTGTTACGTCATATAGTCACGCTAACACTGTTGTACTTTGTTTATCGCCTAGATGAGCTCTTTGTTATCATAGGAGAGTTGAAAAAATCCATGCAATAAATTGATATAGACAAATTAGTTTTTGTAGTTTCAGCTTACAATTAACTTGGGAACAAGACGATATGTAATGTGAAGGCAAGCAAGCGTTACATGCTTCCAAGCAAGTGAGTTGTGTTTGATGTAACGATATTTTAGCTGCAGATACCTACAACCTACTTATCACGTTGCGTTGCACTATCCAATATATCGTGTTCTCTACCTCTCTACCTATGTTTTCTTGTGAAAAATGAAACGAGAAGTACCTATGTAATATGAACGAATTTACGTTCCCCAGTTTGTTGGAAAGAAAATTATAGTGTAGCATGGAGCATATATTTTTCACATAATCATCACTATTCTTATCCCCTTTCTTAATCTTTACCTTTTCCATTGTCTAAAAAGCGGATAAGCTTTGCCGGAATCTTTCACATCGCCATGTTATAAAACACACCATCCTGACGGCGAGGTTTACGATGTATTATTAGAGTCACGCGTACGTTATCATCATCAAACGATCTTTCTGAGCATACACAACATTCCTTTATAGACGGAATCGAGGACTTAACGAGATATTACTCGTTCACACAGTGGAACGGGAATGAGTCTCTGGGAAACTTGGTCAGAAGTAGCTCATCCTATTATTTAGATTCCAAGAAACGAGAAAAACCATAGGACTGTTTTAACATCATCAGGTGAAAGGAGAACATTGTGTACATTGTACATGTTTTCTTTCTCTCCTTGTCCCTGCCGCTGCTGCTCTGTGACTTGAAGCTTGTTTTCATTTCCAACTTTGCTAACCACAGAGACTACTGGTATGTAAAGGGCCGTACATGCCTTCACAACTGCGCATAATAATAAGCAAGTAATATATAGTTCATGCCCAGCTAATATTGTAAATAGGTTACACGGGAAGACTCCATGTAAAATATTTGGATGCAAATACACAAGACGAGATATAGTGAGTAATAATAATATGCACTTACTTTCAGTTAGTGGTGGTTGCTTACACGCGGAAAAAAGTTTTTCATTGAAGCGTAGGCATGGGCACCACCTGTAAGCCTGTCTGATGTGTCGTGAGAATGAAGGAAACACTCAGAGTGAAATCAAAGAGCAAGTATTCTTTTCACACAGATGTTACGGGAACAGCAAGGCCATTGCTAAATTAGATATGCTCTTTCCTGTTACATCATGCACACGACGACGATATAACACAACCTGTAGAAGACAAGTGAGGAGGAGAAAGGCAAGATTTTTTCTCCAGTTATTGCCCATACTCCAAACCAAATGCATATATGCACAACAAGCTCATACTTTATGAATGCGCCTATATTGAAAACCAAGTCCTTAAAAAACTATTTATACTACTTACTTCACCAGCTTTCTACGATCATTCATAAATGGTAATATAGTACCCGTATATCCACATCACCACCACCACTACTACCACCAACGTGATTGTTTTTGTGTCGGCCTTGTTAGCAAACTGAACTGACTTATGGTTGGTTAAACCTATTCTTATCATTTTCCGACCGTACGCGTACATGCCTTTTAGTTTTAGGGTTTCACCAACCGCAAAGCCACACAGACGAAAACAAGAAAAACATTACAGTCAACCCGAAAAGGAATTGGCGAAGAATTGGGTGGAAGGGAAATTTGTGTGGTGTCCTCTAACCATAAATAATAAAGCACTTTTTCCCTGGGATATGGATATGGCTTTTATGAAGGACGATTATTTAAATCTACTCGCAAAACTTAGATTGGGAGCGCTTTGTTGAAGAAAACAAAAGGAGTAGTTGCTTTTGAAAAATTCATGTCTTTACAACTTTACTCCTGACTTTCACCCATTGTTGTTATCTTCTGTATGGAAGGTGAGTAGTGGATGATATATGCATAACGTCTCTTTCCGTCCGTGCGTATAAGTATCGCCATTTGTTAAGCTTAATATCTAGCCTTGTAGAATCAGCTCTGAAGGGGAAAGTAGGTTGGTGATGCGACGTAAGTGTTGTGCCCTTAAGATTTTAACAAACAGGGGAAAATACAAACAATATGGTTTACATCAAGGCATCTTAGTTTAGTTATCGATCCAACACACAGGTTTATCATCGGGTCGTAAACAATCGCATATATATTGTGCAGAGGGAACATGATCACACCTTCCTGTAAACTAGTTAAACTTTGAGTGAGTGGTGCCGACATAAAATGGGTATCTTTAACGTGAATGAGGGAGAACAAAGGGGAGAAAATTCGAGAGCCAAAAGTTTTTTTTCTCTCTTTTGTGCGATTCAAGAGTTGAGATGTTGTGTGTGGACACCTGAAATTGACTTTAGGATGTGGTAGCAACGGAAACCGCTTCGCAATCACCGTTATCATGAAATATTGACGAATGGAGTAAAAAGACGTCCACATGAGGAGAAAGAGAAAGGAAGGAAAAAAACCGAAATAGATGACAAACAGCGTGTTGTATTATTTGGAAGAAGGATGGATGATGGTTGTATGGGTAGGCTAGGCAGGAACGGATGTGCTGTAACAACAAGAACGATGTCAAATCCTTTGAGACACACGACAATAGTCAATAGAGCTTAAAAAGGAGAAAAGAAAGATTGGAAACACATATTTCAACGCTTCCATATCCCTCACTTTTGCTTCCTCCAACGAAAGTCAAATTTTGTTTTCGCCTTTCCCTACTCTCTATTATGTACAGCACTGCTCCAATATTACAGACACGTACATACATACCTACATACATATTTATACCTCATTCCTGCTTTCTCTCTGCAGCAGCAGTGAAAGTAAAACCTACCGCTACAATATCCAGAATAGGATACGAGAAATGGAAAGAGAGAAAAGAAGTACAAAAAAAGAGGAAAAAAAGTTTCTGAGCAGCGAGTCAACCTTAATATTACTCGGAAATAGATATGGAGTTGGAAAACAGGTAACAACTGTTCCTGGAAGAGCCAAGCAGCCATTACACTATCAAAACTTGCTGCATTCAAAACTCCTAAATAATATATAAATATAAAAATATACCTACCCATTGTTGTAAGACGACAACAACATGAACATCATCACAACAAGTACATGGTTCAATAATACCTCATATAATACTACTTGTAGCTGGCTAATATGTTACACAAAAAGATGTAAGGAGATACGTACTTGGAGGAGAAAAAAACATACAAAAATATAGATAAACAGAATACGAGAATAGGAGAGAAGAGGAAAGTGAAAAGGAAAGGAAGAAACTGTCCGCGGAGGCATCAACATAATAAACATATACATACATTGTATGTACCTCTCAGAGAATATGGTTTCCACCTAGCTACCCTTTTCCTATTTTTCTCCCTCCCCTCTCCCTATCACACGCTTTCTCTCTCTGGTGTAATATAAACTGTTCAACTGTTGAAGAGTGGCTGGCTGCATATATTGGGAAACAAACTCTTTCCTGTGTGTACATACCCAGCAGATTGGCAGCTTTGTGAGTTATACGAAAGTGAAAAATGGATAGAATGAGAGACGAAGGAGAAGAGAAAGATAGAGTGAGAGAAAGTGGCGAATGGATGATAGTGTGTGCGTGTGAGAGATATAGATAGAAGGAAGCGCTTGTAGCAAGTAAAGTTGGTAAGCAAAAGGGAGAAGCATTTTCCTCGTGTCGTTTTTCCTTACACGTGAAGATATGTATCTTTCTGGATACAAAAAAAATATTAGTTTTCTTATTGTTTTTAGTATACGTGAAGAAGGGAGGCAAACAAGTGCTGCGTTTTCCATCCGCGCTAGAATAAATCTGAATGTAAGCGGTCAAGATTGGATGTCTGAGAGCATCTGTGTTTCTAAGGATTGCAGCATTGTTTAATCTTAAGCATACTTGAGTTAAGTTTTAATGAGACAGGTGCTTTCAAAGTATCTTCATTAATACTTTGATCTTAATATTGTATCTGTGATGATAAATGACAGGCTAAAGGAAACTGTCTGTCTTGTTCGCATGCATGCAGGGTCTCCTTGTGCGTATTTTACCCTCATCTCTCTCACCAGTCATATAATATGGAGGAGGAGACACACAACTTTCCTGTATTCACACAAACACTCATCCAAACTGATTTCGCGTAAAAAAAAGATGTTTAGAGATAAATATTGCATGCATGCATCACAGATCCTTAGGTTTATTCTATAGCCTATTTTTCACAACATTTCACCATGTGATAGTGTAGTGCCCATCCTTGCCAATATTTAACACAACTCTCATCTTAACGTTTACGAAATTTGATATGACCTCTATTTTGACGGGCTTAATTTGAGTAAGAGGAAACAGCCCAGCATACCAGCAACATCATCATTGATTTGAAAAGAAAGAAACAAGTAGAAAACATCATCAAAACGTGTGCCTCTTCTCTACGTTTGTACTGTAAGATAGATTTCGCCAAGCACCCGTGTGTGTCTGATGAAAAGATGTTATATGTAGGTGTGCTTCGTGACGTGAGCATGTTGAAGTGAATCTATCTTCTGTCCGCTTCAACTACATTCGATAATAATAATAATAATAATAAAACGTGTAATCGGAATATAAAAATGTAGCGAAAGCATAGAAAACTATAAAGTATCAAAGTTAGTTGCGTCATGTCAGCGAGTGCAAGTTAGTTGCTGTTACTTTAGTAATTACGTTTTGCCTTAATGTAGGTTAGGTTAAACATTTGGTTAAAAATAGCTTTATATTTTTGCCTTATGTAAGTAAGATAAACGGGATGATATATCACCTGCCACGGGTGATCATTTGAAAATTTCGAATTCCTAACAGACTCTTAATGGTTTGCGTTTACCGTTTTTGTTCAAATTGCACCAACGCTAGTGTTGGTAAATCGATTGGTGAAATAACTATTATACACAGTTTATTGAAATGTCGTGTTGACAGACAGACAGACGTAGACATTCGGATTAAATAGCTGGACAGCTTTCACTCCTAAATAATTTGACCTACTGCATTCTGGCTCCCTTACCTCAGTCCTGTTACATTCATCAAAAATCCATACCATCTATCTTACATGCTTGTAATGGTGCTTGTCTACAGTCACCGTGTGTGCATTTATTTATTGCTGCCTTCACTTTACAGACTGAAAAGAGACTGAAAGAGTACAACCGCAATGTAAAGCACGATCGCACCGCATTTGCGCCGTCATTCACTCTTACGCTCACTTATTCTAATATTTTATGCATAATAACAATAATGGCATCCGCGGTGCACGTACATCATTCCGTCCGCCGCTGAAAAGAGAAAGGAAGCCTGGTTGAATGTGTACGAACGCGTTCTCTATAAGATTATATTATCTTGCTCCCTTTATACGAAAACGGGGGCATATGGAGCGCATTTTGCACTGAAGATGTGTACACTTGTAAGCTTCTCAAAATTTAGTGCATTTACGTGTAACACCATTTGATGTGCGGTCGTGGTAGCGGTGGTGTTGGTGTGTAATTTGGCCGGGCGAAGAAGGACGGCATCGGTGAAAGCATTGATAGCTCCATGACGTATTATTGTGAAACTGACTTCAAAATGAAAACAAACATGATTGATGACCACATGGGACCACAGTAGTCACTTACGCCTTTCTCTTTGTTTCCTCCCGTTGTATTCACTTAAACGGGAGTATATAAGTGTATTTACCGGTTCATCGAAATCATTCCTCTTTCATTCTTTCGCAAGCCATTTGTGCATTCAATTGCTAGTCCCTCTCTCTCACCCACACACGATTTCTTCCGTTATCCCTCCTCGCAAAAAAATCATGTAAAGGCTCGTGTTGTTCATTGTTATCATCCATCTCAATTGTAGGAATGTACAGAGAGAATAGAAGGCTAACAACGTGCACGAATGAACATAGCGCTGCGATGACAACAAAACATATTGTATGTCAGTGTGCGGTATTTAAGGCTGATCAGCTCTTTTGATGCAACAACCACATTAACCGGGAGGAAAAGGCAACACTTACTCCACTCCTATACAATAGACATACATGCTAACATTATCTGTATCCATCCGGGCTCTTCCCTCGCTTAACGTTTACTCACTCCGAGTCAATCAGCTCAGTGTACTCGCTCCCAATCTCTTTCCCTCTTTTCACTGTACAGACAATAATGTATATAAAATATTCTCTGGGAATTCGTTAAGTCGTTGGCGGAAGAGGTAAACTCTCAGTGCCCTGCTTTTGTATAAACCTAATGTATCTAGAAGCTTGTGGAAAAATGAGTGAGTTACTTTCCTGGTCCATTTGCTATCACTCAATCAAAATGGACTCCCCAAATGAGGCCTGATCTGATGTAAAAGGCATTTGTCGAATAAAAACAGTAGTGCTGTTTCGTGTCCTTGTATCCCTAACGATAATCAAAGTAGTAAGACTCCATAACATTATTTTGTTACAATGAAAGTAGGCAGCATCACAACAACAGCAACAACAACACTGCTTTACTTTTTTTTCTCTCATATATTTTCCTTATTAGCGTATGCATCTGTGAGCAAGATCCCAACCCATGATAATGGTAAAGTGTAAACTCTTTCAAAGCCTTGTATCAAGCGTGACCCTTTTAAATACCCGGAACTTCCCTTTGCAAATGTATTGTTGTTACCTATTAAACATACCCTGTCTGGCTGTTGTTGCGAGTGTCTATTCAAAATATACAAAATTCCGGTTCAGGAAAGCGTAACTAGGGATTACCTATCTGGGAACTAGTTGTGTAGGTAGGTACGCCCACTTCTCAAGGAAAAAAGAAACGGCATGCATGGTTTATAGTTTATTCCCAACACAAAAGTCTCAAAGCGAAATTAGGGAAAGCATCCTTTGTACTTTAATAACTTCTGGATTGTAAGCGTATATCCTCTTGACGTAACCCGGAGCTCCAGCGGAAGTCTTTTTAGTCATCATCATCATTATTGTAGCTCACCATCCCTGTAAATCGCTGTTCTTCACTCAAGTCCTTTAAACCCTTTCCATTAAATCATTATGCGGACACTTTGAGAAGTCGTTGTTGATAAGGAATAATTAACTACCTACCTTGCCTATAAAACTAGAAACATAAAAGTAGACGGGACGATAACATAAATATCAGATTTAAGGTTAAATCTCATAGTAAAGTAAGTGCTTGTAAAACGCAGGAAATGCAACCTAAAATAGCAAAGGGATTTACTGTTAGCCAACGCCGGTTTTTGTAGCTGCACGCTTACTTATGGAGATATTATGCGTTCATTATTCCATTTATGTATTTTGTAATGTGCTTATTTACGGGCATATCCTTTTTCGTAGAAAAAAATACAATACATAAAGCAGTTCTAGGGAAAAGCAGAGAGATGCAGATGACGACAAAGCAAAAGGGAGTACAAGGCCCTCAACAAAGTTATAATTCATTGAGTCGGCTCAACTTAAGTCTATTAATTAATCAACCTTTTCGAAAAGAGAAGTAGTAGAAGGAGTGAGAAACTTTGATCGATAGTATTAATAATATTACTGTGTTGGGTATATAATACAATACACATCTTTCCCTGCTAGCAAGCATCACGGGCTAATTACAGTTTACCCGTTCTTGTGTGAGTTCTAATTACAGTGGGTGGAAAGAGGAAAAACCAACCATAACAGGACCACAATGAAGCTCTTTATTGTCTTTTAACGATCATGTCATAACCAACATCTCTTCCAGTCATACATTCATAACAGAGCATTGTTCCACGTGTGTGTAGTATGTGTGTGTACCGAAATAGAAACCAAGATAGGTACCTATGTATTTCCTGTTATGTCTGTCTACAATCCATATGAATTGAGTTGTTGCCCTAGAACACAAAAAAAATAATGTGCACTACAAAAGCCATTTCTCGTTCCTGCCACAAAGGAAGCAGACCAGTGTTCACGTTTTATGACGACTTCTTTTTTACTACAATGGGAACGCTATTAGCGGTCTGCTTTTGTCCCTTTTGACAGGGAACATTGGATTTACCATTATGATTACGTTACTCGGACAACAATTAGTGATTATACCTGGTAGAGGAGTAATAATAATTATGATTATGAAAAATTGACAACTTGTTTTTGTTCCGTTATGTAACTAATACATCCGTCTATACTACTGACTAAATTATTGCTGGAAAACATTATGGTTTTCAAGGTGTTCCAGGAACACAGGAAATATTTTAGTTTTTTTTTTGAAAAACTTATTTTGCAATTCATTTCTCTAAAACTGCTGACCGAGTAACGCACAGTAAGAATAAAGGGAGCAAATAATATAATGTAGTAACGCCTACTCCACATTATTTTCTTGTTTGACTAGAAAGGTTAAATTTCTTATTTTAATTTATTACTAATATCAAGTTGTGCTGTAATTTCCTTGGAAACATGATGCAGCTACAAATAAACATCGTCTTGTATAACTCAACAGAACCTTTATAATTTTTTCATTCTATCAAGTCCTTTGAAGTATTTAGATTGTCAGTGTACATATATGTAAGATGCTAGATAGAATGATGGAACGGTTCCATTATATTTACATATTTGCAACGTCAGCAGCAAGTTCATTAAATATAATAATAATTATTTACCAGGAGGAGAAGTCTATTGAATCCGGCATAATAGTCCCTAGGTTCTACTTGTTATGAGCAGATGCATATAATATTTTAGAAAATCTATCTTGTTTCATATAGCTTCCCTTTTTAAAAAGTGTTACTTTACTCTATTACGTCAGATTCCAGTTGAATTTCCAGCCAAAGTAAACTTTTGAGTGAGTTTTTTTCGTAAAGAAGGATATATAGCACACGGTAGCATGCCTTGTATTGGATGATGGAAAAGAGAAAAAAGGAGTTTGCACTTTCTTCGTCATGTCTAAATTCGAAGGTAACAGCTAAAATTGGATTTACCAGCGGAAATTATATTATAGTTCTGTTTGATGAACACACTATATGGCATAAGGGTACACATAAGTAGAGCGGAGCCTAACTGATATTATTATTTACATACAAGAAAGTGAAAATGCACAGGCGTTTTCTGAATTGTAGTTGGAGCCAGACTAAGGAAAACGCATTTTTCTCATCTCCAGTGAGGAAATGAGCATTACCAGTAAGTTACCGACTGTGTTCCTGGAACACCCCAGAGTCCCAGTCGGGATAGTTTTCTTACAACTACAACCACCACCCCCTCTCATGCCAGTGAAAGTGAAAACGTAAACATGTACTTTTCATTACACCGACTAGAATATGATTTACTTACACACCTATTCATTATTGAGATCCTTCAACTTCAGTTCAGTATGTACGACCGCTTTAAGGAGACTGCTCATTTTCAGTCTTGCTTTCTATAGTATTATGTAGCTCATCTTTTTTATGATTACGAGTTGTACTCTTAACACCTTTTGTTTATGGCTGCGTTTACGATCCAGAAAAAAAACTTATATAGGTATGTTTAGTGTTATGTAAGCTAGACGCAGGAATGGTCACGTGTTTGCCAACTGATAAAGGGCTTTGCCACTACCACTTGCACGATTTGCATTGATAAATATGTTGAGTGTATGATATGACTCTATATAGAACCCTTTTAGCCTCCTGAAAATGGATAAAGAATTCATGATTATGATATAACAACGGTGGAAAATATTTTCTAAAATTGTACGGCTTATGGGAGGATTTAATATGGGGTAATACATCAAAAGAAATGCTACTCTCGGTCTGCACACACACACACACAAATTTAGAGAGAAAGCTGCTGCTAGAGACAGAAACTTGGGAAATGTTTAGAACAGTGAAAATTATATAAAAAACTAGTTTCATGGAAATACATGCATAAATATATGCGTTCAGAATGAAGCATTTTGGAAAAGTAAAAACGAAATATAATATTTGCATTCATACTTATAATAATAATATATGCGATCCATCTCTTAACGTTTCCAGGATTCAGATAATATTCCTCGAACATTTAAACTAGCAGCAGTTCCAGATTGATGCAGAACTTTGATAATGAATTTTCACCAGCTTGTTCATATCAAGGCGCGGTGTTGATAATAATAATGCCGTATACATATATCCCACTAGTGTAACTCTGTTCAAGGCTTAATAATTCTCCATTTCTTAGTTTTCTATTATCTCTCTCTGTCTTCTCTGATGTCAGAGAGTTATATTTGTTGTAAGTATGAATGTTTTTTTCTTCGTCAGAATTGAAATACTTTGCCTTCTTTTTGAAGATTCACCAGCTTGTCTAATGGAGTAAAAAATGGGAGTTAGGCAGTTTTCTGACGGCAATCTGCAAAATATAAAATGCAACCATCATCCACTGGAAAATTATATAGGCAATAAGAGCACAATGTGTGTGGGAAGTATAGAGGGATCGTGGTGTGAGAGGAGGACGTTGCTGATGCCTGAAAAGGAGAAGGAAGCAGAGAACATTTATGGTTTTACAAAGGAGAAACATACACATAGATTTCTCTCGCTGTGTTCATTCAGCTATTATTTATTTTCCTTCCTTCTCCAAAGACACGAACACATTCACAGCAATCACCAAAATTACTGACTAGCTTGTGAGTGAGTGAGTGAACACCAAAGCTGGGATTGACAAAAAGAAAAGAAAACGGAATTAAATCTGTACTACATAAAAATCAGTTTCATCCGCTGTCTGGAAACATTATTTTTTCCCCTTAAGCATTCTTTCTTTCTATCTATCTCTCTGTCTCCCTCTCTGCATGCGAAATTCGTGGGATTGTGTAGATTGTGTGACTTTTGAATTCAACGCACGAGAATTCTATTAAATATATTATTTCTGAGAGACGTAAATGTTCCAGCGTCATTCCAGTTAGTATAAGGCAAGCGCATACATAGCATTCCAGCGCTCACAAGAAGGCGATTCTGGTCAATTTTACACTGTCTCCAGGAATAACAATGCAAGTTGTAACAAAGGGTACAAGTTATGTATATATGTTGCTATTATGGGTTTATGTACATGTGGGTAAAATGCTTAATGGATGACTGCCTTTTATTATTACAGTGATACTCTTGCTCATCTCAGTGAGTGCAGCCACAGTGGTACATATTTGTATAGGAACATATTATATTCATGGTCGTTGTCAGTGGGAGTGTATGGGAGTCGTCTGAGTACTTTGCTTGCTCTCCAGGAAACCAAGATTTGATTCGTAATCAGTGAAGAGCATATATGAATCAAGTGGAAGCCCCTTCCACCATTTCTTCTTAACAAGCTACTACAGCTCCTCACATCTTTTCAAGTTGGAACGTGCGGACGGAGAGATTAAGTTGTGGGTAGACAAGGCACTCTCCGTTGGTCTACTTTCTCGTGTATGTATTTACATGCAAATGTAAAGTAAATAAGAAAATGTGAAAGCTTAAAACTTCTCGAAACGCTAAAAATCTGTGAGTGATTAACTTTTTTAATGTAAAAATTGCAGGGGATAAAGTTGTATAAATTATGTCTACATTGTTCTCCCTATAGTATTCTATTCCTTGTGTGAGAATGCTGACAATTTAAGATTATTAAAATAAATTAATTGCATTTTTTCCACGTAACGCAGAACACACTTAATTAGACAGAGTGAGCTTCCTTGCAATGTTAATCCATTACGAAACGTGTAGCAAAAGAGTAAGCAAATATTTAGTAAAAGTGCAATTAAATGAAAAATACTTCACATGCAGAATGTAGACATCTGGAAGCTGAGCTCTTTCAAGGTTTACCATGCAAAAATAACAATTGTGCTTGCATGATTGAAGCAAATATTATTACATGTGAGTTTTGGACCAATAATTTTTCAATTATGTTATATAACTTGAAATGTACCGGAATCTCCGTCAACAGCAGTTGTGACATAAAAACGGAGATTGTCATGCATGACGTCAGCCCAGTAAATAACAGACATTAATTTGATTGAATGATATTTGTATTAACAGGCCCGTAAGGAATCAATTCTTTAATAGCGATACATTACTCCATTCTTCAGCGAGGATCCTTTTCTTTTGTTCATTCAAGCATTGAAATTGTTATCAAATAACCTTCTCATTCAATGTGTTCTCTTGGAGACAAACAAAGCTTATTAAGTAAATACTTTCTAAAAATATCTCTATATCAAGGGCCAAGGGCAATGTATCGCTTGGATTTCACCAATTCATTCACAAAACCAAATTATAAGTCTTGTGGGATGTTGTTTATTTAATGTGCTGTAATGAGCTATTGTAAAATTTCTACTTATAAGTCGGTCCAAAATTATGAAATCCGGGTGCTTTCACATTTTACAATATATAATACATATATTCTGGACAAAATTAGAAACAGGCTATTAATTGAGCTATTAATATTTGTATAAATTGATTTCCCCCGCTCCGTTGGAAGTATTATTTGATAATGAGTTTTCAGAATCAGTGCTGCAAGCGGATGGCTAGGAATCCTATTTGATACATTAATTAGTAATTATGATTAGCAATATTAGTTGTGTAATATTAATGACACCATTACTTTAAGTTTAGAGAACGGCACGACGTAATCCTCTTGAATACATATAATATCCATATCCACATATATAATATCTATAAAAAAGTAGTGTAACACGTGTAAAACCTACACATGGATGATTTAATCACACCAAAATCCAAAAATATTTTTCTCTGTGCCATACAATGAGATGACTGCTGGGCAAAGAACTAATTGTTAATGGAGTGAAAGCAGATAAATGAACTTATTATAAGCTTTCCCCCGGCTACATTCGTACAGCAATAGCACGTAGGATTCAAAACACTGATTAATTAGTCATGTCCAGGTGTGGCGTTATACAGTATGGTGCCTGGCATGTGTGAATTTGAGTAAAGTGATACATTTCATACATTAAATTTAACAATATGATCTGCAACTTGCTGTACTAGCCTCTAAACCATTTATTATCCGTAAACAATAATTTACCGTGGTTTTGCGGGAATTGTTCATGCATTCTGCAAAAGTGGTTTTAGCCGCGTGTTAAATTTTAGTCCTGTCATAAAAATTGCTTGCAGTGGTCCTCACATTGTTTAAAGAGTGAGTCTTACCACTCACTAGTCCAAGTCTCTTTGCATGTCTTCAGATATGAGAGTAGCAGCAGTCGACATAACAAGGCTTCTGGATTTGATATGAGAGTTGAGCTCAAATATGCAACACTGCTTATAATATGTGTGGTTAGATAAATTGTGTCGGAAAGTATTCATAGCGTTTGTAATGTTGAACAGAGAGAATTGGGTGTTGCAATAAATGAATGGATATCATTTTTCAAAAATATTCAACTCCGACAGGATATAAATTAACATTTCGTAAGCCGAGCATATTCGCTTCATATATAAATCCAGCAAATACCTAACTAACATACAAAGTTTCTGAATTAAACAACAATAATGTGCCAAGTTTTGCGAATGTTGGTATTGCGAAAGAAATTTCAAACATTATTGAGACGGAAAATAACCTGGACTGGGTCTTGTATCCATGGATAACGTAAGGTACGAATAGTCTGTGGAATGGCGCAAATGAGATAGTTTTATTGCTAAACCCAAAAACTCTTTATATCTTCCTTCACCTTAATTTGTAAACTGTAAATACGGGTTTAGTGAAGGGTTGCGTGTTCTCAACCACCAGCTTGGTATCCCAGAGCGGGTTTATTTCTTGGGGACACAAACTCAAGAGACATCAACAAAGTGAGAGTAACGAGTGGTGGTGGTGGTGGTGGTGAAGGGAATCATTGGACTAAAAGCTCTGACCAGTGAGTATAAAAGTGGACGAATAAACCGGCCAGTTTTACTTTTCCTTCTAGTGTGTATGTAAGCTGGATAGGTACCAAATGTCCTTTAGCCTTTCGTTTTCTTCAACTTTTTTTACGAACATTGAACATACGAATGGCCATCACGATTACTGCAACATTTTGTACCTAACAACAGTGTAAACTGTGACACAAATGGAATACCAAAGTAGCGTAAGTTATGTTGATAGTATATAGGTATCTGCTTAAATAAATATTTTAAATGGTCTACATTCTACATTAACGGCTTATAATCCCATCCAGTGATGATGTGTAAGACAAATACATGCATTGACCATCAGATCTCGCATTAATATTGAACGTAGAAACGATCCTCATCTTCCGTGAACTTTGATTTAGAAGTTTCTGTTCCTATAGCTATGGCTCTTTCGTGTCCCCTACATCAGTTTTCTACCGCTAATGCCCTGTAATTTAATAAACTGAACTGACAGAAAGACGGACAGAAGCGACATAAATCATAAAGTAGCTTATTTTGCTAGTACTCAAAAGTTGCTTGTCTGAATAAATAGACGAAGAAGGCTCCTTAGTCATTATGGATAACATGAAGTCCATCGTATCGGCTTAGGGTAATAACTAACGCACTCGTGCACAAGTATTCTTGAGACGTGCATGTAAGCACATTTCTAAGAAACTACCGCAATCATTTTACTCTGCACCATCATCATCCGATTTAGAATCGTGGTGAGAAGCTGCAGAGATGTTATGAGGAAGTCATACAAAAGCACAATACTCTGATGATGAAACTGTGGCTCTAACATTTCTCCAGTCCACGATTCCACAAAATATATTATATATGGACTTATACCAGTGCTCAAAGAAGTCTCCTTTATCCTCTTTCCAATTTTTTTCTTCTTTTCTCCACTTTTCGACACGAACTGCTTTATGCTTCTCAGGGGCCAACTGCACACTATCCATTTTACAAGGTTCAAGATGAGTAAAAAAGGCAATTTAGTGTGCACTTGTTGTTAGGGGAAATGACAAACAACAGACCATAATAAATTACTTGTTCATCAACTCGTAATATAGATCTTATAAACTTCAAAGACTAATCTAAATCGAATCAAGTTTTTGTCTGCATGTAATAAGGCGCTCTCCCGTATCATAAAAGAATAGTTGCAACTTTGTTGCTCGTTTTTTTGATGGTGTCCATCCATAAAGGGTAAAACGACTGTGAAACTTTGTGTGGAGTCCATAGGAATTCCAATTTGTCATCACGAAGCTGGAACACACACCGTCACCACCAACAACAACACATACATGGTTTGGTGGTGGTGAAATCGGGAAGTTGTAAATCACCCTGGATGAAATGGTATCACTCAACATCAGATAAAGTCACTAGAAATAGTCAGTCAACTTGTAATCAGCAACTTGCATCTGTGCACAAGTACATTATTCTCGGTGTGGTGGACTCTCATTTTTTTATGCCGAGATGCTGCTCCTGTTTTGTAGTGGAGAGTGAGTGACGACGCACAATCAGGCTAAGCGAAAGAGGAAGGAGAAAGTTGACATGCCAGTCCGCCCGCCCTGAACACATGAATATAAAGGATATAAAGTGAGTAAGTAGTGTGCAAGCTTTAATTGCATTACTTCGTATCCCCAGAGATGAATTACGAGGGAAATGGACGACATGCGGTGCGTTAGTCGATAAATGTGCCGTTGTGCGCTAACAACAACAACAACTAGTCAAACGCTTCTCTGTCCTTTTTGTTTTTCAGGGTAATATCACATTTTGTACCACGGTTAATGTGCGTGTTTTCTCCGGTAGTAAAATATGTATGTTGAACATTAGTACGGATTAATATTATGAGGCATGAGATGTGGATGTACATACTCCTTTGTGAAGTATGCAGATAGGCATTTATGAATATACAAGGGCTGCAGAAAAGAATGCCTGTAAATAGATGCCAAAAAGCAAGCTTCTCTAATGTGAGACGTGGGTTTCATCATCATCCTTCTATTATCAAAGGAGAAAAAACATTGGAAAAATAATAGCCTTCCTTGATGTTATAAATAGTTGTAATAGATTGAGATAAAAGCACATTACCCGGCATGGCGTGGGTCGTGAATTTAGTTTATGTAGAGAGGAGAGAGGGAGGGAGAAAAGGGAGATGGAAACGAAACGCTGGGAAGTACATGAAATTAATTAATTCGACATCTCAACGACTGTCTCTTAGCATTCTTGACCATTATGCAATTAACGACGCCTCTAAATATTTACAAGACAGCAGGTGTCCCAATTTCCCCCTAACTGGTAAAAAACATTCCATTTATTTTTTTTCCTTTTTTATTAATATAACTTGAATGGGATCTAAATAAAGAAAGTAGAAACTAAATCCCTAGAAACCATTTCCACAAAAAGAAAGAAATGTGAAATCACAACTTTTATGTGGTGGCAGTTACACAAAAGTTACATATAAACTATCCAACCAAACCACAAAACATTCTTCAAGTTTATTGTATAGCACCGGGTGACAAGCAGTAAGTTATAGAGCTCATATTTATCATTGTTTCTAAAAGTCATAAAGGAATGCATGCCAATTGGACGTAAGCGTGACAAATATTGTCTGCCTCATTTCAGGTTTTTACATCAAAGAAAGAAAGCAATTTGCAAAGAAACTGGATTCTCAATAAAATTTGTGCTTCCTCTAAAAAAGTGTAGTTTTTTTTTGGAAATGTACGAATACGTCATTCTTCTTACGTACAAGCCATCAATGTCGATTCCTTATACCATTTCTCGTTGCCTTCCTTCCTGCTTTTTTTACGAAAAATACACGGGATGCCAATCTCTCCTCCTGTTGAGCTACCCGATACCAATCGCTTATATAAGACATTCATTCCTTTTTTGTTCATTTAGCTAACTACCACTATTCATATTAAGTACAAAGGTAATAAACATTACTGCAGGTTTGCACGTCCTCCATCGAAATAGCACCATTACAATTTTTGGTTTACTCATTGCATGACCATTTTATTGAATGCTAAGTTGCGTTTTTTTCTCTCTTTTTCTCTCCCTTTTTTGTTATCTCGAAAAGCTTGACAATAGCAGAAAGAAACCCGATTTTGGCTACATATGAAGGAATGAAAACAGTAACAGACTTGCATGCCATCAACTTTGGAATGTTCACAAAACATTCCGTTTTGTTGCTATAACTGTATCCTGTTATTTTTTAGAGAGTTTTTCTTCTTTCTTTTCTCTCTCATCATATCCACCTTTATGACAGTGGTATATAGTTAGCCATGTAGGAGTGGTTGCCTTGGCATATGCCTTCATAATATATATCAGTATCAAAGGTATAACCCACAAAGATATTTCATTCTAGTGTAGAATCACTGGTGTGGTTAGTAGATGCGGATGGTGGCTGTAATGCAAGAAACTATACAACTGTTCCTCATGTGTGTAGTGGTTATATTATTATTGTTGTAATGTGATGCAACACTGGCTGGCTGGAAAGCTATTCGTCGTCGAGTTGTTGTGTGATAATGCGGGTGTTGGGTAAAGGTGAAAAGAACTATTATTGAGACTTTCGTGCAGTCCATCCAAAGAAGAAAAAAAAGTATATGTTAAGACGTTCGAAACTTTCCTTAGACTTAGAATCAGGGAAATTACTTTGTCCACAATGCATGAAGAAACTGTTAAAATTTCCCGATCTAATTTCCATTGTTTCCTTCATACGTTCATGGCAACTCGCCGTAACATACATAATAGGATCCCTCTATGAAATGGATACCTTTTGTATTACCTTAATGCTATAGTTTATTGTGCATGTGTCTAGTTTGTCCTTTCTCTTTCCACTCCTCTCACTCTTCTTCTCTTGCTGTATCTTTACCTCTTTCTTCCGCCAACACCACCACAGGCATGCCAACATCAATTCAGATAAAGCGTATGTTACCTCATGCCATGCTCTTCTCTGCTTTTATGTTATTACCTGTCCCTTTCAGTCCAAAAGTATGTGTGGATGAAAGCTTGTGTTTGTAAGTTTATGTGTATCATTACAACTAGTATAAAAATAGTATTTCAAGAGAAAATTGAGAATATGTTAAAACTCTTCAACAACAACAACAACACCAAAAAACGGCCGCCATGCATCATATTTTATAGCGTATGGACATGGAGAGAATTCTCTAGGATTTTTCCTACTTTCACCACTATATTTTATGCTCTATGTACCACACACAAACAAGATGGAAAAGGGTAGTTTTTTGTGTTTGGCACATACTTTGCTCTCTATTTCAGGCACACAGCCTCGTTTTTTATTCTCTCCCTCTCTGCTCACTTTCTCATTCTTTTCAAATGTAGTATAGAACTAAACTTTCGTTTCGTTATGCAGATAACGTCTTTTGCTAATATTCCTCAGGTGTACTAGCCATGAAAAGTGAGAGAGAAAGGGAGTGTGTGAAAAGGTAACGAAATATAATGCGTCGTGGTTTGATTGTCAGTCTAACTTCCGTTGCTGGAAACAAGTATAGAAAATGCTCAAAGAGACACCAGAGGCGAGAATCACATTTGCTTGGAGGAGGATGATGATGATGGAATGTAGGTGTGCTTTAGACATCCGAGCTGCTTATAATGTCTCTGTGTGTCAACATGTAAGCAAGGCGTGATGGGAAAAGAAAGAAAGAAGATACTTGGAATTTGCCTTTGCCCTGGTTAAATATGATGAAATGACGATGACGAAGAAAGAGGAGGAGGAAAGGAAGAAGACTGAGAGTGTTTACCAAAGGTTTTATTCTTACTGCTTGTTCAATGCAGTTATGTTGTAGCCATCACTTCTTAACTCCTGCTGTTTTTATATTGAATTACCTAAAAACTTATAGACAAACAGTCAGCAGCTCAAACTCAGAGAGACACACTCTCCTTCTTAAATAAAACCTAGGCAGCCAGCTGGAAAAGTTGACAATGGCTTTTAGCGATACCCTCCATTCGGGAAAGAGGAGTGTAATGTGAGCGTGTGTCTGTGTGGTGTGTACACAGTATTTGTAAGGTACAAACATTATTTAAGGGTCGTGTCGGTTGGAGGGATTGTATGTGTCTGTAATTGGAAGCATGTCATGACAAAATTTGACAGCGCCAAGTAAAGCGACAGGGCACACAGTGTATATTTTTATGTTCCGTGTACGTGTCCCATTGCTCCATCATACATTACCTCCATATTATTCATGATTTATGCATGTATAAAAGATTTTTGTACCTGTTTATGTTACTCGTGTTAAACATGTCTTATGTGTGTCTACTAGAGAACATCAAAATAGCGTAAAGCAAACATTTTTATACAAGTTCACATACAGATGCACATGTACACATGTACACAGAGTATGTAACGTTGTCTTCTCTCGCTCAGCTTTCTTTCATAAAAATGTCTTTTCTGCAAATAAAATAAAACCTTTCACAATGAATCTTGATGTGTGCGCGAGTGTTTTAGAAGAACATCATGTTTATTGCAGTGAATGAAGGAACACGGCGCACCAGAACCTAAAGGAAAAGCAAATTCTAAAAAGTGCGACTTTGGGCTTGACGCTGTTCCTCCTTGTGTGCAAATCACAAATTGGAGTCGAATTCAATAGTGAAAATAAAGGCGTAAAATATGTCTTACTGTATTTGCATTTTGCATCATGAAAAGTGAAAATGAACTGGATTTGCTCAATAAGTTAAAACCAGAAAAAGTTTTCAGGGTGTGGGAAGCAGTGGATGTTGTCAACCATGCCTCCGTGGAGAATGAAAGAACAATTGAAACAATACCGAAAGGATTACAGTTTATCACTCTTGCGTGAAAATTATGTTTACGTAATCCGTCGATACAACATTCATCAACGAGGTTTTTCCCTTTCATTAAATTTCATCACATAGACGGGTGACATGTCTGACTCATGTTGTAAATTGCACATGGCAGATACATATGTACTAGCTGCCGCAAGGTACACCCACGATTTTGTGTTATATTTAACAGTCATTTAGTATAGTATGGTATTTGTGGTGCAATTATTATAAAGCCGCAATTGCAATGTTTTTCAATCGCTATGAACCATAATGCTTTCACCACATTACGCCTACTTCCACCAAGAAAATATCGATACGCTCCATACGATACGCCCTTTGAAAAAGGAAACCGGATGATACTGCACCCATTTTAGACTCAATGCCATTTTTACATTCACAAAATCAAACGTGGAAAATTCAGTTAGTGAAAGTGATGCAGTGAAAAATCTCGTAACTGGTATAAAAGAGTCTCGCTAACAGTGTCGTGCAGCTAATATTATATCTCCTCGATGAGATTGCCATGCTAAATCTGAATACGCTGTGTGAAACATAATATTTCTCCTGGTTTATGTGAACGAAATGAATTTAAAGCAACGGGAGCTTGCAATAAAATCACGTGTACCACTCATGCACTAGTCTCAAATGCAAGGAAATACGAAAGAGATGAGGTGACATTACACAAACAGGGCAATAAATTTGCGCATTATGGCACTAGGGTTGTTGTAATGTGGATATTGATCCCTAGAAATCCTGATTTACACTTCCCTGAAAGGAATCGATCGAGCCAAACAATTTGAACCATTTATGTTAGTAAAATAACCTAATCAGTAAATGTGTTATATATTATGACAATTTGATAGTAAATGTATGCAATAGATACAAAATTGCAAAAATATAGCACGCACGACATCCTCAATTAGTTTCAGAGATACGACTACTGTAAATAGAGCAAGGTTATTACCACTTTTCCATTCAATTCTAAATAGCTATCACCATTATCTCTGCTCACGATGCTTATGCAAAGTGTAAGAAATTGGTTACCTGACAATTGCACGTCGTACCAACAACCACGCTACTCTCAAATAGCTTTGAGGCCGCTCATTCACACAATCAAATCTTTTTACATTTAAAATTGGAAGGTAAATATTAGATTCTCGAAATGCAAACACGCTGACGTTGTTTGGTAAATGCCAGTGCCACTATTATCACCGATGAATTGTTGTGTTTGGTAAAATTGCGACGTTAGAACGCCTACTCTGACAGAACGTAACAACGCATATATGCCACAACAAAACGAAATGGTAATTGAACTTTCGGAACGCATTCCTTTATTTTCGCCTACATTCAGCTACGTCATAGTAAATAAAGTTAAACATGAGAGCATACAGTCTAGTAAGGTTTTTGTATAGAGAAAATACAAATTGTGGCTTAGTGATCATTATTGTCATCGTCATCATCATTGGCACGGTTCTGGCAAGCGAAAAGAAAGTGGAGACAGGATTCACCCAAATATTGCTGCGAGCGGTCTCCAATAATAAATTTGTTTTTCGTCATACGTCACCACGAGTAAAACATGAAACATTGGTAGGTAATTGTGTTTACCTATCCATTTATGAGTATTTTGATTTCACTGCGCGTACGAGGAGCCAAAATAAACACATTATTTTCCGTTTTTTCCTTATTCGTCTTGAGTTCAATTGTGTTTCATATTCCAATTTACTCTTGAGCAGAGCGCAATTTACGCAGCGAGAGAGCAGCTTGTAAAGGCATCTGATTAAATGTCTTGTCTGTTTGTCTTCCCCGCTTACGGAACCCCTTTCGGAAATCCGTTCTCAACGAAACTTGGCATATTATGCAGCCATGCAAAAGTATATACAATTCGTCAAACGACAAAAAACAACTTCAACCGTCAAGTTTCACGGTGGAATTGGTTTACCCAGTCGCAAGTTACACAGACATACAACCATATAGAATACTTATTATATGACACTGCATTTTACCTTGTTTCGGATTGGCCAAAAAAAATTACGGCATATTTTTATTGTCTATCTGTTCATCCGCCTCTGCTCTTGTTGAACTACTTTAAATACCTATACACTTTCTCTCTCTCTCTCTTTCTCCGGATTTATTGCTGTAACGGTATACTACAAAAGTGAAATCAATGTTTTATGTAAATAGAGGACAAAAACTAATACCACACACCATCATTCCACTCCACCTCCTCAACTCACTCCCATTCAAACCACCACCAAAGCTAACTAACAGCGCGCGGAGCCGTTTCCTGTTAAGTTGAAAAGATTCCGCTCTTCCTTCTCTCAGCTTTTTCTTACCACCTGCTGGGCTTTCCAGTTGTTCGTGAAAACAAAAGAAGTGGAGCCACGAAGGTATTTATCTTCACGGGGTTTATTACGACTTCTAGTCCTCCTGATAAAGAAGGGAAATGGCTTGTTCGTTTCTATTACGATTTCAACGAGTCTTTGTTGTTGTTGCTAGACGACTACTTCACCTGTTACATGATCAGTTCCCTCCCACTCGCTTTCTCCCCCACTTTCTCTAGGCTATTCAACCAGGCAACGTTGTAACAAGCACGTCAGGAATTTGTTACTTAATTCGTTAAAGATTCAAGTGGTTTGTAAGGAGAAAATAGAGTTACCATCGTACTGCCTATGTGTCGCAATGGCAATGTTGCTGCGTTGCTTTTCCATAGTGTCCTGAAATGAGGCCGAATTCTATAACGTCCTTTTACGTTAATTGTCTATCAATTATCATTACTTTGTGGAAAAAGGAAAATGTACTTTCTCTGAATCGACAGTAATCAGGTTGCCTCAATGAAGGAGAATAATCACTCTCTCATCTCAAACTAATGATAATTACCGACCATAATAAAAATTTTAGTCATTACTATTTTCTACCATTTTCCTTTTCTCTTTTTGTTTATGTTTAAGCTTGTTATATTATTTATCACTTGTACAATTACATAGCTGACTCGCAGTAAATAATACATAGCCTTAATTAAATCTCATCGCTTACACATCGTAAATCAAAGAAGAATTGAAGGTTTACTACAAGAAAACATGGTAGAGTCGAAAAGTTTTCTGGGAAAAGTATCTTAGCTAAAGTTTTTTTTTCACGGCAACTAATCCACTCTCGAGTCTATTTGATTTACTCGTTTTACTTTTTCTTTGTTTCAAAACTTTTTTGACGACTTTTCACTACTAAAATCCCAACGCACACATAATTGTGCAACTGATGGTAATGATGATGATTCGTTTTAAATACCACTAGTTACAGTTGGAACATAACATTAGGAGGGAAATTTTGCATTGTTTAGCGGTGCAAAATGTAAAAAGCACACACAAGAGAAACAAATGGGACACTAGTTTGGTCCTACTTTTCCCAGAAGTTTCTTTAAATAGTGTCGTTTTATATTGCATAAGTATACTTATAAACGCCTACTCTTGTTAAGTGCTTGTTGTGCACGCGGCAAACCCTTTCCTCTTGTAACTTAATTATCTTGTTGGAAAGTACAGACAGTGACAGCATTTTTATAAAGGATTATTCAGAACGGTTGGTGATGGTAGGAATTTAGTATAAAATAAATATTGTATAGCTAGTGCCTCACGTAATTAAAGGTGAACATATAAAAAAATATATATAAAGATCTCTCCAGCTCTTGAAGTATAATCAAGGAAAATTGAATTTGTTAAGCACTTGCAATCCCAACTTTAATCATTCTGAATTTCTTTTACACACAACTTGCGTTGCATTCGTCAGACAGAACTAGGCCGCCATCACCATGATCACTTGAAAATACGTAAGTATCACACAGTAAGTTGGTTTATTACCATAATTTTCCAACAAGTCATGTTTCTGACGAACATTGTCACATTTACACTATTTTATTATTAACTGACAGGAAGATGAACTATGCATGCGTACTTACATGGAAAAGGGTAGAGTTTTCCAGAGAAACGATTCCCACTTCCCACAATCTGGAACACCACCACTACTGCTGTAATATAATAATGTGTAATTTATGGTTTGTGATGTACTAAAGAGTTCCCCACCGACCGAGACGAGCCAACCTATATTTAGGTTGAGATTTGTATCAAAACGAGCCAGTCAGGAAGTAGGGTAAGTTTAAATCATCGCATTTCGTTGGCGTTCTCTTTTCTCCCGACTTTCACTGTGCATATGTGTTTTCACTCAAGTCCCTAAAAAAGTTACTTCCAAAGCATTACTATTATTGAAAAATAAATAGGCTCCTCTCGTCATCTCCATAAAGAAGACTTTGTAAATCATAAACATTTTAACGATTAAAATGAAAGCTCGCAATGTGCTATTATTATTCACGGCGAGTGCACATTGCCTCCTCTTTCTTGCCATTTTTTAATAAAGCGTTTTATTGGTAAAAGCAACAAGTTTGTCGACCTTATTTTGAGTGTTTTAGAGACAAAAATAATAATATCTCCTTAGGAAGCAGCTGGGCAAAATGAGTTCTCTCTCTCTCCTGAACAAGGGCATTTTCCTACAAAAACTTTCACAGTTCACAGTTCCGAAGTTGTGTACACAACTGCGAAAAAGGCTGCTCTCTCTCAAATCGCTGTGTGGGCATACGAAAAGAGAGGAATATTCATTTTACTTTTCTTAAATATCTGCGTGTCTCGAGAAAGTCAACGAAATAGTTGGGTGGTAAACTCATTCCTACTCGTATAATTTGCCTATTGAAAAAGTTTTTAATTTAACTTGTTATATTAAATAAATATATGTGTTTCCGCTCCTCTTCCCATTCCTTTTACTATTTTGTTGTTATTTGCTGATGTATGGAAATTCGAAAATGGAAAATCTAGCTGCCAGGCTTAAGTAACAAGACAGCGTATTATTCCTGACAAAAAGCATTGTGCACACGTTAAGGTAGGTGGTTCTCCACTGTATATCCACATATATACATATGGCTGTCTCAACTTATCCTATATAATATTATATTTTCTTTAGAAAAATCGGACTAAAATTCTCATATAATAATCTTGAATAGAGACACACACATTCATATCAGCAACGGAAAAAAGAAATAATGACAGGATGAGCACAATGCAGGAGAAATGCTTGTTAACCGAAAATGCCCTCACAACTTGTCCGTGTCCTACGACCTGACCGTCTTCATAAAAGACGTCGTGGATACAAATGCAGTGGAAAATAATTGCGAAAAAAATATATAATATTATATGAACATGCGCCCATCTATGTCGGGCACGTGGAAACGCAACGAGTGGCGAGGATTTCGGGTGGATATAATGTTATATTTTGGATGGGATTAGTCGGTCTAGTCAGGCGGGACAATCATCGAGACAGTAAAAATGTGGTAGTAACTCACTCACCATCCTGTTTATTATAAGGAACTGTCCTTTTTATGAAACTCAATTTATATTACTGTATATAGGTAGAGGTAAATAGGTATATAGATTTCTTTTGATATTTATCCATTCAAGTTTGGGCAGACGAGATGTTTTAGAAATTGTAGCACTGTAATATACTCGTCAAGTTGCATTTGTATGCAGAGAATGATGAAAATCCACCGTACAAAATTAGTTTTAGAGTGGAGTGAAATATTTATTATATTTATAATAAAAAAGAAAGTCGCCAACGCAGATATGCACACAATAATATGCAAAAGTATGTGCAGTGGTGAAATAGAATGATGTATTTTGGTTTGCTGTATAACACCCTGAAAAGTTTCATAAATCCTTGCGGAATCAGCGGACTAAAGTTGTGTTGAAACTTTATCGTTCAAACGATCCTTTTCTTGCTTGACAAGGACAAGCAGTACTTTCACCTCTTTACTAATGAAAACTACAATAAGGTACGACGGGCAGTATATTCATAAATAATAAGTGAGATTCATGAGAATCACGGCAGTGTTGAAAAAGAAGTAATTATGCAAAAGACTTTGTAATTTGGTAGTAGTCATAATAAAATATTGCGATTTTAACTAAATACCAACTAAAATTAGGCATGATGGTTCAGATAAAGAAAAATAAAACACTTTCCGACAAACTACAGAAAGACAGAGTTGACCACATTTTCATAAACCATTCATATCTCCACTTTACCAAAAACTTGGCATATTAATAAAAATCTTTCATTGTAATTGGTGAAGATGATAAACAATAGACCTCTAGTAGTCGTAAAATGGGAATCTTCAAAAAAAATGTTATACAAAACAAAATATAATAATAATCCAAAATGTTCAAAAAGCTGGAAGAACGGTTTGCCCCAGTTGTTTAAGCAGAGAGAATAATAACAGAGAAAAGTGATAATGCTAAAGATTACCTTGAGAAGTGTAGGAGCAGCTGGCGTCAACTTGAATTAAATTGGTTGCATGTCTGACTTCTTTCCCCCGAAAATATTATTCTCCTTTTTATCGCTCACTCTTGAAATCTTATTCTTAAAACGTTTTTTTATTCTTTTTTTTTAATATGTATCTCTTCCAAAACAGCTTTTTATTATAATTGGAAACTCGATAAAATAAGAGAAACGAGAATGTTGCAACAGACAACAGAGAGCAACGGCGGAAATGGTTTGTTGCAAATTGCAATTTATTCGTTTACGTTTTCTTGTTAGTTCTCTAAGGTAACACTTAGCACCACCACGACAACAACCAACCACCACCCAATGAAGTTAACTTTCTCTTTCTCTCCGCTTCCTCTCTCTCACTCGCGGACTTGCAGTGTTCATTTGCGAAAAATGCAAAGAGACAACAAGGAAAGAGCAACTCGAAGAGTCTTTTTAATACAGGTATTCTTGGAGATGAAAAGACACCTGAAGATGTGACACGACAGTTGCAGCCTTCGCATCAGTTGGCGAAACACCACTTCTGCTGTCACAGAGTCAGATATTTTTTTTCTCTTTAGAAAAGAATCTGTGCGAGTCCTTGTGAATGACAGCAAGAAAGTAGCTGACGCTGGGAAAATAAGGGAAGGAGAATAGTATGTAGTGGTGGAAAAAGGGAAGAAGAAGAAGGTTCAACTTGGAGCCAGAGTCGTTGTTTGTTCTTGTTGGAGAAAATGAAGGAGAGATTCTAGAGAGAGAGAAAAAACACACGTGCGTCCTGACTTGGTTCCAATAACTTACTAGCTCGTTTCTCTGCCTTTACCTTGCTTCTATATATCTTTCCACCTTGTTTTTCAGCTTTGCAGCTTGCGTTTCTACTAGAGCTGTGTTAGTCGTCGGCGCATGATTTGGTAAAAAAAGGAGAGAGAGTTTTTGCCAAGTTTGCTATCAACTTTGCTGCTGCTGCTGCTGATGCTACTCTGCCATACCATTCTGGAAACTGCAAAGAAACAAGGGGCATTCATGCACAGATATAGGCAACAGAATATCAGACAGTCAAGAAAAGGTATTCTGGACAGAAGAGTTTGCAGTTGGTTCAAAACATTCCTTTCATTAAGCAAGTGTTTGAGGGCACCCTGCGTTTCTGTCTAAGACAAACTGCTTTGAAAGCATGTGTGCACACACTTAGCGTTAAGTTTGTGTAGTTTAGTGAGAATCACATCATCGTATTTGCTTGATTGTTAAGAGAGGGAAAAATTCGCACAGAAATTGTAGACTTTTTTTCTGCGTTTTGTAATAGCAATCATGTCTGCAGTTATGATCTTCGTCTGCAGTATACACACTACATATGCATGCCTACATGTCTTTACAAAATAAATATTAATACAAATCTGAACAAGACAAGCAAATCATTTCATATCATGTTTAATGCTTGCTGGGACAATTTCAGTGTCTTAGACGTTGATATCTTTAAAAGATTTTTTTTTCAAGTTTCTCTTCTGTATGCAATCATAAAGAAGAAGAAAGAATAAAAAAAGTGTCACTTGCTGGATGGTGTCAATTGTGAATACCTGGCTGTCAAACAGAAAAAAAAGTTACATTATTAAAGAGCAGCATTTTGAGGGCTGCCATCTCCATAATTCTATTTATTATGCATGTATTGTTATTGTGATATCTCGTTTAAAAAGTGTGTATATTAAGTTCAGACACAACTTTGAAGTATTTGACATTCATCAAACCACCGTTCTCATTTGCAACAACCTTAAGGGTCTCTCTTTCTTTCTTTCACCGATACATGTATTTTTTGCACCTTGTACTTGCACTTGTTAGCAAGATAATATGAGACAAGGAAAAGCTGTATCAGCCACCTCAAAATAATACAATTTCTTGTGAAACTAGGAATAAAAGTAGTAAATGACAGGTTGCGCTGCCGATGTTGGCAACAAGGTGACACAAGTGTGTAGTGTGTGGTGGTGGCAAGCAATTGTATTACATTACAACTTTAGCCTCTCACTCACACAAAGCAAGTTACAAAATCGGTAAAAAAGGCGAATTTTGTTTCAGTCTCGCTCGAATGAAAGCACAAGTGCACTAGGATATATATAGCTTGTACTAAAAGTATGTATGTTCTCTTTCCTCCTATTTTATTGTCTATTTAACAAGCGAGCAGAAGAGGCACTTGACACAAGAAATGATAAAATTACTCCAAAATATACCATCTAACTACGTATGTATGATGTGACGCAGACAATCAGTGTACATATAGGAGCATTTTTTGATGTTGGGATTCAACATCTCAATGTCAATGGGAAAAAAGAGAGAATGAGTGCTTACAAAAGCATATACATATTTATGACAAAAAAGTCTAAATAAAAACAAACTTATGATAATAATAATAATGTATATGACTGTGAAAAACATTTTGAGAAAAAAACTACATGAAAATTAATAGATAATGCAGCCATATATATTCAGAACATTTCACATTTCTTCACTCACAACAAGAGTGATAAAAACTTGAAGGAATTCGGGCAAGAAACACTTCAAATGGCTAATGTACAAGTAGGCAAATTTGCAAACATGTTTAATGTTGGTAATTACACGACAGATTTTGGTAATGTTCCTCTGCTTGTTGCGATTTTTAACAAGTTCTAACATTTCCGAGATGTCAATTGTATTCTGGTTGTTTGTTCCTATTCGAATAACTGTCATGGAAAAATTATCAATGTTCCATATGCATATTTTATTTGTACTCAAACAGAAAGGTTTTGTGTTCATTGTTAAGCCTTTACTAAATTCTATTTTCATGGGATACAGCGATACTATCAAAATTGATAGAATCAATACAAAAACAAATCAATTATTAATTACGACCTTGTACATGATTCATTGGTTTCTTACATATTTCATCATATTTTTGTTGTACTTTGTAGCTGGTCAAAGGTAAAATATTTCTGTCAATATATTTATTGATAAAATAATGTTTGAGAAGCCATTATGAATATACGAAGAATGACACAATGAATCGATTTGAATTGTAAGATAAATAGCCCGTCGACATGGATTTGATGATAAAATTCCAAAACCTAGAGTTGCAGATTAAAAAATAGTCATTTTATCTTGACGACTTTTTTCCATTTTTGGTATACTCACGTACACTTGTTAATGAATGGTATAATGAGCGTAAACTCTTAACTAGTGTCGTTTCTTGCGATGACTATGACGTTCATTTCCTCATTTATGATACGACACTCATTTATTTTTCCAACAAAAATATTTGTATGACGTAAAATGGCACAATGCAAATTCCAGTAAAACAATACATAAAAGTCCGACTTTGATGTTTGACTGACAACTGAAGACAATCCATGAGACTACCATGTTACCACTGTCTATTCTCCCGTGGCATTGTTAAAGCCATTGCATTGCATCGTTTGTCTTTGCACAGAGGCCTAACTACTTCAGCTCTCGGCACGCTTCCAAGAACACAAAGGTAAAACATAATTCCCAAAATCTACTTGGTACCTATTTGGCACATTGAAGGCCGAACGAAAGAGAGAGATACTTTAAAATGTTATCATGGCCACATCATGTGCGAAATTGCCATGTAGGTCGGTCGGTGGGTACGTGTTTAGTTCATTTTCAGGATGCCCCTATTTTTCCACATGAAGGTCTCTGTATCCACATAAAAAGCTTCACTAAAAGCGTTTTTATTCTGCAGTAAGGAAAAGAGAGAACGGGAAATTGCCACATAGTCACTTCCATAGTCACTTCATCATAGTTTAGAAAGCTAACGTACACATTCAATTGCATCATCAAAAGGGCTTAAAAGGACCTTCTGTTGTAGGAGTGGATAATATACCTATTCCCGATGTATGAAAGTTGGCAATCCAATAACACATGTTTACTCTCTGGTGATGATGGGTGAAATAGACGACCACTATGTATGTACTCACAGACAGAGGCAAAACACGTTCCCAGTTACAACGCCTCTCTGTTCTGCATGCAAAATGGGCTAATAAATAATATTATGTATGTGCAATCCACCCAACCAACGGCAAGAATGAAGAAGATAAAAGTCCATAAATGTTCCACATATGTATGTAGCCTTGTCTTTTTAGTAGATAGCTCCAGTGGGGAAGAGACAATCTGACCCAATTTAAGTGGTTTTATGTCGCCCGTAAATGTGTGCTTGACGCATTTACCTGGAATATTCAGAGTGGAAATTACACTGATTCTTGAAAACTTATAATTTCATAGTGACAATTTTGGTTGGAGAGGAGTGGGAAAATGACAAGAGAGATGAAAAGGAAGGAAGCATTTGTCCGTTTACGAGCAAAAATGAGCGGCGGCAGTGGTGGTGGATGGTAGTAAGTAGAAAATTGATATAGCTTTAACCAGAAACGGAAGCGGAGCAGTTAAAGAGGAACAGGGAAATCGGTATAAAAACCGACTCAACGAATTCAGAGCTAGAGAGACGTACAAGTGTACACACAGGACACATAGGGAACCAGTTATTTGTACAGGAATGAGACTTTCATATCATGTTGATGCCCATGGACCCTTTCATATCCTGAACCCAAAAACTAAGTTTGCTCTCTCAGACGACACACTTGAGCATTGGCAGAGTATACTAGATTCTTCGAGGTTGGATACCGAGAAATATGTAATATGAGAAGACAACACCTTAGCCATTCATTTTTTCGTTGGGTTTTTTTGGTGGAAACAGCGAAAACACCAACATTACAATCCCGTCGCCTACACTTGTACTCCCACAACACACACACATACCCATCCCCCATGGTCTTCTTGAATGCTTTTGAATAGCGTAATTTGTGAGTGCTTTTATTGAACTTAGCGTCTTACATTGTAGCGCACTGGCATGTCAAATTTCAAAGTCAATAGAAAAGGGATTTAGACTATGACAGAGAACTGAGTTTGGTGTTCAGTAAACACAATATACATTTAATATAAGGTCAAATCACAATAAAGTTGCCAGACTAAGAAGTGTACAAGCACACATAATATTATGTACGCATACATATACTTGGTAAAACTTTCTTTTCCTCCTCTTTTCTCCTCCTCCCTATTTGTACCCCACCGTTGTTGCTAATATACACATAAAATATGGATATATGCACTTGCTAAGTTGAAGTCAGCTTGTGCGATATTATTGGCATGCCAGAAAAAAATATTGGGTATGTTTGCAGTTTTTTTTCTTCTTCTTGTTTTGTTTCGTCATACCGTCATCTCACCATCGAGGAGGAGTAAAAAGCTTTTCTTGGTAACTTAAAATACTACCCCATGGCCCCATTTCTTTAGACAGAGAGCGTAAGTGACAACCAACAATAGCCAAGTTTGATAAAGCTGCTTGCATCAAGCAACTTGACAAAAGACGAACTCTTGAATCAGATTGAAATATGGATTCATCGAAGCCTAGAAAAACTTTGCTGAACCAACCAACACACACACACATACATACAACCAGCATCATAATATCGTATAACAAATGACTTGAATCTCGAGCTTTTTAAAAGCAAAAAATGTTCCCTGAGC
>JAHZMV010006840.1:0-15518 GCA_027743765.1 Coecobrya sp. COE2
AGAATACATACATACGTATCCGTTTTTCTTAAGTTACTTAACTCGTGCGTTGCAGGTGAGGTTTATAAAATTCTGTTCTCACGCGTTCGTAAATTCTCTAAAATCAAGCATTACTAATTAGATAAAAGAGAAAAGGCTGAAGTGCCGTCGAGATGATCGCACTGCGCTGAGTGACAGAGCGGTAAACTGCTCAAAGTAGTGTGATGTCGCTGCTGATTATTCAGGTCTTTAATAGAGCGACAATGCATCATTACATTTGGTGAGCCGGCTTTATTTTTTCTCTTATTATTACAAGGGATACCATCATTATCATCTCTATAATGAACCGGAGAAATCGTGTGATGTGAAACTGAAGTGTCATCATGATCAGAAGCAAGACGATGCAAGTGGTTAAGAATGTCAAATTCTTTCAAGAGGACAATCAATGTTGAGGCAAGTGTGATAATAATCAAACAACCATGTAAGTTGGTGACGTTTCGTTGGTGAAGAGTTGGTGATGCTCCGCTTGTTCCCCATCTATCTTTCTCACACCGACCAGGAACTGTAAAAATACAAGGAAAATAGTATACCTTTCTATTGGTATGCAAAATGCAATATGCACACAAATAGGGATGTACATAAATTACAATCACACTATCCATATTATATGATATTATGTAACTCTACAGCTATAACAGGCATGCTGTCTATCAGGACACGTATGTAAATAAATTCATTGTTTCAACGAAACCGTTTGCATGAGCATACTGATATTCGGTTTGAGAATAATGTACTGAAGATAAAAAGTTATATAAAAACTAGGGTTAGTTGAGGAAAGAACAAGTTCGCATTAATGGTAATATTCATTCTTACGTGAAGAGGTTCCTGTTGTGATCACAGGCATAAATTCGTTCCAAAATGCACATGTATGCGCTCTGGGACCCCTTCCTGTTCCTCGTTTCTCAGAGTGGAGAATGAAGTAATTTGGTTCTGCCTTAGTGTATAATGGCCAATCCTCCCCATCATTTTCATTTACTGGACGCCTTTACAAGTACAGAAACATTTTTTTGAAAAAAAAATGCAGAATAAATTTTTTTCATGGTTAACGACTTTCGTTAAGTACTGATATGCAAATACGTTGTGAAACTAAATAATGTCAAAGCGAGCTGCAATAATGGTTAGATTAGAATCACAATGACACAATGAAAGCGCTGCAATTCCTCATCCACAGTTGAACAAATAATTATGAAATCAAAGTCTATTGTATTCTTCCTTGAATATATTAACGTACAAATTCATAACCGATTTTCTGCAAACTTTTGGATTGGATTTTAAAACTGAAATGACTCTGGATTGTACATACGTAGAATTAAAATAATGGCCCAACTCTTACTTAAGTAAGTTATGAATAACCTGGAAATATTAATCTCGCATAGCTGAAAATATTTAAGCTATTGTTAAATTGGTAATATGTTAGTCAGTCATATAATGTGATCCATCGGTTCCTCATGCAATTTTGAACAGGACTCGTCCATGTATTTGGGTACTGCATACCAACATACATACAAATGTCACCGGTGCGAAGCTATGTTTGCTCCAGCCAATTAACCTTTGGAAAGTATGGAGTTTTATCGTATGGACAAAATGATAAAAATCATAAGGGTTCTTGTCTGCACTACAAAATCATTTATTAAACATATTCAGAGGAATGGTTTTCCATTGTTCGAGGTTTAAATGACGAAGTGTAGGTACTTTGTAAATGTATGCATAACTATTCTACGTCATTCGTAATAATGTCAAAAATAGGTTTTTGTAGTTCATTTACTGTTCTATATATATTGTACTTCATTGGTGAAATCTTTTTTTCAGATACGCATTCAAGTCGCATTAGAGGACAGTGTGGACGGTATGGATTTTCTGCTAGAAGCATATTTAGCATTTGTAAATGGCAAGCTGCAATCATTATTTACCATATTGTGCATGCAGTTCCAATGAAGCCTTCACAAGCAAAACAACAATTACTGCGGATATCAAACGATTACCCTTGAAAACTATTTCAAGTTTAGGCATACTCAATTCGAGCCACTTAGACTTGATCGAAATTATTCAGTTTACTGCTTTCCAAATAAAGCCATAACTATTTACATAACATAATAAAGCCGACGACATGTAAGTACTAGACTATCAACCAAGTTATGCATGTACATGTTGGAGGAAATGGGATTCTTTGATGAGGGAAATATCTTTGCTTTAAGTTGTCAACCAGAATTTGGGTTTCGCAACCAATTGTTTCGCATGTGCTTACTCAGTCCAAGTGACACACATGCCTAAACCCATTTAGAACGTACATGTTACATACATAAATATTTACATGCTTTCTGAAAGTACAAAAACGAATATAGAGATTTCATATATGTGTGAAATTTAATTAGAAAAGCTATTTTAATAGTGGGTTACGTTGCGTAATTGGTATGCTTACAAAAAACTACTAGAATAGATATAGGTTTAATAACCTATGTATTATACAAAGGTGTTAAAACATCTCTGTACTATGTACCCTTATGTAAAAAGCTGGGTTTAGTATCCCATTCAATATAACAAAACGTTAGTAGTGAAAATAAGAGAAGAAAAGACGAACATAATGAGGACTGCTCTACTCTACTTGTTTTAACTGTCTGTCTGCACTCTCTGTACCTAATAAATTTTTGCCAGCAACGGAAAATAGCCCCTACGGCTGTTTGAACACAAGAGAACAAAGGCTGAGAGACTATACCTTTTTGGAACAATAAGAAGTTATCGCGAAAAAAACAAAAGGAGAGAAAATTATTTTTATCGTATCGACAGAGACTATTTCTTTAGTAGAGTAACGAGTTGTACTTGAATTGCACAAGTATAGTATAGGAAATGCGCCTACCACAATTGATTAGGTGAGGAGGTGGTAACAACAACAGAATTTGAGACAGGTGGAGAGGTTGCAGAACTTATCGGTACCGTGAAGAAGGAGATACCAAAACCAAGTGCAGTAAAAGTCGAGGTGGTTACCGTGCTCAGGTGCTTGTGAAGATGGATGGGCAAGGCGAACAGTAACAAGACGCTATATAACAGGGGAGGATATAGACACATAACACATACAGCAACAACAACAAACATATATTATAGTAGTAAAATATTACAATCTATTATTACACAACAAGGAACACCAAGGAAGTCCTCAGAAATATTAGAAGAAAATATGGGTGGGATCTTTGAGTAATAATATCAGAATAAAATTCATTATAACTCACTGGATGGGATGTTTAGTATGTGCTAATTTATAGTAAAAAGTAAACACATGAACCAAATTATGATGAAATGATAGCTCAATATCTATCACCTAATTATATATTTTTGTGTATACAAATTGGTGTTCTTGGAATCTAGCTTATCATAAAACCAATGGTTTTACTAACAAAATATGTACATAAATGTATCATCCAAAATTTCTTTAAAATTTTCAACGACCACAGCACGCAAGTTTTCAGGCGTACTAATCTTAAAAGTCACTAATTAAAATTGAATCAGATCTTGGTCTATTCTAAATACTACTGAGAATTAATAGATCACACCAGGCAGGCCAAGGGCTGTGTCATCATTCAAGGTTTAGTTTATCAATGTATTATTATTTAATAGGTGGCAAGCATTGGTAAAAGTATCAAAAGGAATGAGGGGGTGAAAGTGTATAAGACTGAAAAATATACAAGAGAGAATATATCATTAAGCATACATTCACATACGTTCACATTGCGTAGATGTGCAATATGGGGGTACTCTAAAGCATTTTCCACATATCTATTTAGCCTTCTACCATGATACAGCCAGGCAGTGAGGGTGTTCATGAAACTCAATTTTTTAGATAGCGTATATTTCGCTCATTCCTGATTAAGACGTTTTGCCGCGTATCCTCCAAATGTCTCCACTAATTGTGATTCATACTTTCCCCTAGACCACCATCGTATCCGTGATGAGCAAAATTCAAGCTAAACATTTATGTATTGCACACTATATATAAAGTGTTCGTGATATCATTTTCGTTCGGTTATATGTAGCTTAAACGGAGATAAAAAAGAATCCAACGGTTATGTATTTTCCTATGCTTTCTGTTGCGAAAACTGTTAAACTAGCAATAATTTCTCACACACGTTGCCATTTCAATGTACTATGTCTTACCCCGTCTCCGCAAACTTGGTGAAATATCGCATGATTCTTCTGCTGAGCTCTTTTTCTTCACGAGTATGAGCAGTGGATCCATTTAGTGGTAGGCCAAAAACATACTCGATCTCATCAGCGTGCATCACTCCCATCCATTCACCCCATGGGTTGGTACTTGTCCGCTGTAATTGAAAGATTAAATTACCACGTCACTTCAACGTAATGATTTTCACTCAAGTTTTTGATCGCCTTTTGGGACACTTTAGAGCGGAAATTAAACTTACAATAAAAGTTACTTTCACCATTATCATCATCACTCCCATTTTTCAACAAGGTAAACAAACATAACAAAGCATGCACGTACGACACACTTTCCTTTTGGCATGTTTACTATGCTGGCCCACTTGTAACAATGAGCTTTGCTTATTCATTGAACATGGTAGACAACAACCGGTCTTGAAGTTGATGTTTTATGGAGCCATTCATTCAATGGAAACTACTTGATTTGAGCATTACAAAGCGAGGATGATTCTGTTTTTTGCTTAAATGTTTTTCTTCGCGAATAAAGGAAAACATCGAAAAATATACTGTAACGAACCTGAGTGAAAAAATAGTAGTAAACCGGTGCGTTGTGAGAGGCATAGAGTTCTGCAAATTTGTTGGTTGGGCAAATGAAAAAATAGTCCCCAACAAGGTCTGCAAACTTTTCAGTCACTTTACAAGAATCGTTGAGGTCTTCCCAATGCGTGTACTAAAGAAGAGAAAGAGAGAAAAAGAAAGACAAGATGGAGAACACTTGATGAGTTTTAAACAGACATTGCTGAAGATGTGTGCTTACACTTGAATGAGGGAAAATGAACTTAAAAATACGTACTGCCATATACTTTCATTTGCACCGACTTGTGGCTATCTTATCTTAATTTTGTGATGTCGTCTGTCGTGTATCTTAAGTCATTGTGACATGCTTCTAAACCTTAATTTTAAGTAGTTATGTACAAGCCTGCTAAATCATACTAGCCAGTGGCTGCTGTGTTTTTAACACTGAAACATCGATTTTTTCATTGAATACACGGAATAAAAATAAATATATATATGCACAGATACATATTATATAAGTAACTGTCTGTAAAAAAGTCGAACTGGAGAAAGGCAACACCATCAACTGGTGAAGAAAACCTGCGATAATGTATACAATGACATTACGCGATACCAGCCAGCTTCCCTGACTAACAAGAAAAACTAATCCAACCGTCAAGATAAAATGAAATAAGCTCAGACATACGATTTTGGACGAAAACAGTCACCGGGGAATGAAACTTTCACTGAGCATTCATATATTTGTTGTTTTAGTGCAATGCAGCATCCTATGATATAGCAGTCATTTGCATGTATTCATGCTTGTTTTTATAATCCCAACTTTTCTCTCCTGTAAATTGTTATCCCTATGCATAGATATGTCAAAAATATTGCATGTCTTTTTAAAAGAAGATTCACGACGGGCATCACAAAATTGTTTTTTATTCTACAACATATGTAACTACACTATTCGACGTGATGACCTTTACGAAATGATTCTTACAAAATATTTAATTACATTCACAAAGTTTTTAATTGTATTTGAATTAAAGTACATACCTGAAACCGAATCGCATCTTTTTGGACATTTGTTAAGTTCCCGTATACATTTTCAAGTATTTCAAGGAAGGTTTCCCTTGGAAGGCAATTGGGTCCATCCTTGTTAAAGAATTTGATATAGTCGTACAAGATAAAGTAGGTGCCTGAAAAGACAAAACCAGTCAAATTAACAGTTCGTACTCATAAGCTGCAATTTCATAGAAAATTAATAAAACACAATAAGACAGACGAATAACACAGACGTTGATGCTTCTAATTTACCACTGTTCATGATACGACAAAACCAATGAAAAATGAAATGACATTTTAACATTCTAATTGTGGTATGGATCCTTCAATGCGGGGGAAGATGAGACATGCTACTTCGGATACACCATGTAAAACTAAAATAGTGGATGTCTTTGTAATAATAGTGATAAAGTGAAATCGCCTAATAATATATTATATACACTTCTATTATTATCACCCATTTATCGTCTCCATTTTTCATGAATCGCTCAATCAGTAGCATACATTGAATAAATATAAATCGGAACAAGCGAGATCCGTCAAAATCTATTTTAGCCAAAGCTTAAATGACAATCTTGACAGAATTGAGGGGAATAAATTATCTTTTATTATTCTACTCTTGTATGATACAAGTTGTATCCATACTCCAGTAAAACCTTTTAGTCATTTTGTCTGTCTAGAACTCGGCAATATGGAATAAAATACCTGAGCAAAGCAACACCAGGTAAATTTATAATACATACTATTACATACATCCATATCCGTATTACATATGTATCAAAGTCAAGAAATGAAATGACTAGGAGAATCACATTTTTGTTCACATGCTCTATATTAAATATGTGTACCTACACTCCTTTTTACCTGTTCATACCTTCACATTCATATATTTACATTTTGTTATACCATAACTATACCTACATAGGTGCTTTAGCCTGATAAGGTTATTTTTACATCTTATTTCCAATTTTATACCCATATCTTACTCCCCTGCTTTATCCTCCTTGGCATTTTTTTGTCAAAGCTTCTGGTGTTTAGTAAACAATAACTTGATTTAACGTCAATGAAATATAGAAAATAGGCTTCTATACATAACGGTTTAGGATTGTCAAAAACTAGTCACCTAGTTGTCTATTTTTGCCAACATTATTATTGCTCGCTCTGTGTGTGCATCTATCCGTACAAATGTTGGAAAGTTACTTGCCTACTTGCAATTTTCACTTGCCCCACTAGCCCCAACTTCGAGAGCGAGTGACTACACGTTTGACATAGTATCATATAGTCACTACACGTTTACAGACCGTCCTCTTTCTTTCAGTTGAAATGACGTGTCAGAAAGACGGATAGCTTTCTGCATATCTTAAAAGGAATCTTTGTTCCCTTTTCTCCCTTCCTTGCCTCGTTAAGCCAACCTATTGATGACTATTGTAGCGACAGCAAGCTGGGAATTACACTGCATGTGACTTTATTTGTGTGATTGTATCTTAATAAATGCACGACGAGAGAAAAGAGACGGAAACAAAGGTTTTTTCACACTCAAGTGCTGATATAATAAGTATACCCTTCCCTTCTGTTCCTCATTATGAAGGAAAGTTTAGAGGTTCACTTTGGCACTGTATTTTTAATGGTGGAAATTTCCGCACTGATGGTAATCTTTCGATGACAGGCATTTTCATCGTCGTTTTGCAATAGGCGATATAATATATGTAGATATAGATATACATTTTCGTTTTAGCTCATATCAGTCAGTCCTTAATTGTATTTTATGTATGTATCTGCAAGAGAATAGGGAAGAATAAAAGATCCGATTCCACCACTCGGTGCATCATCTAATTCATCTATCTTGTGTCATTAGTCATTAATCGACTTGAATACACACTGGTCATTTGCGTCACACGATTGGGAAAACAATACAGTTAGTTATGATGAGTCTTCTTTATGCCAGTTTTAAGACGACTAGACGACATGCAGTAGCCAAATGCTCGAGATTCCTTCCAACTCATACCACTACCTACTCAAAGTACAATATTTTTTTCCGAAATGTATCTATGTTTGTCACATTTACGGTTAGAGGAAGGACTACGGAATTTGTAAATGATACTCCCTATACTAAATGATAAGTTTGATCTATTTCTATAAGTTCTATTGTAGACTGAATTGACAACACATTGCCGATTGCCTTCCTCCATCGTCAGACTTTAGTCAACTAAAGTATAGCGTATTTCGTTAGTCTGTAATCTGTAATAAAAGTCGATCATTATGTCACCGTTGAATCCATTATTTTGATGATGTCATTCCTCTTTTCTCACACTTTCCAATGATTAATGCGCATTTAAAAATAAATTTTCTCCACAACAGTATTAAGAATATAATATCCTTAGCTATACTATGTATTTATTGTGTCATCTAAAAATAACTGCACATGGAATCAGGATACTCTAGACTATAAAGGGCTTCACTTTCATGATCTCTTTTCTTATTTGACGCATCATTAAACGTGAAGGAAAATCATTTTCTGAAACTAATAAAGTGCACAATACTTTTGCATACCAGAGGAGCACTCATCCATAATATCATTATTACACCTTCACATGTCAATAGCAAAAGGTCTTAAATTCCCCTTTCGTCCGTCGAACACCCACTCTTAAAAATGTCAAACTTGCAACACAAACGAGAAAGTGTCTGTTTACAGTGTTTGGTACATTTATAGAAGGATTTTTTCCCTTATTTATCTAGCAAAACGAGCATAATAATATACTTAAGGATTTTACCATGCTTGAGATCACAAATCCGTGTTCTAGTTTGTGCAAAGACTACATATAACGAATGCATTTTTGCTATCTTCTCTCTATCCTCACTAATGAGAAGGTAAACAAAAAATGCTTTTTCGGTTAGGTGTTTGCTTACAAAGTAAAATCGAGCAAATAAGACACGTTCAAAAGGCTTGTTTTCCCCGTTGACGTTTTTAGAAGTTCAGACGTTTGATTTATTCTTACAGCTTAGAAATGCAATGATCAGATCCAACACCAAACATTTGGCAAAAAGGAGACCCAACAACAGTAGCCTTCTCCTTTTCATCAATAGAGAATAATGTCATGTTTTGTTAAACAACTGAATTTGGATAGGAGTAAAAACTAGCTACATAGGCTACACATATATATTATTTAGTGTGCAAACAAACCCGTAGTTTTATGATAACATATTGCGTACCACGCACAACCATTCTGATTCATATGACCATCAGATCAGATTATGTAAGCTTAAGTTCTTATAATCAGTGGAGTTTCTTGTTTCTTACCTTCATTGAGATTAGAACCAATCAACAATTCAGCCTTTTTGAAGTCCCCTTCCTTGAGCATATCTATCGGATGTTTTGGTAGAAACTTTCCGTCTATTGTTGGCGCAGAGGGAAATTGCATTATTGGGGAATAGCTTTCCCATTGTAGGGCAGATATGTTTGCAGGTGGTAAATCCCGTAAACATTGCAATGTGTCTGCTTCCGTCTGCAAGAAAGGAGAATAACTTTCAGAGTCAATCAAATTGGTATGCAAATATAAAGTAAAAGTGACAGCGGTCAGTCAGATATAACGGATGTATAGGCATGCCAGTATGTAACGTGAAGCAGGTATTCTCGTGCACTCATTCACAAAATTGTTAGGAATAATAATGCTTTTACTTCTACCCACGCTCAACCTTTAGCCTGGATTACAAACTTCAAGACTTCTCTTGCAGTCAGCTTTCCATCCCGGTTTTAAACAGACTGTAATACTCACATTGTTTCGCTTACGCTTATGTATATAATATTAGAGGACGATAATTCTAGTAACCCTTCTAGAATTAGAATGGATAAAAGGGAACAAACTTTGGAATTTGGTGAAAGTTTTAGAATTTTGGTGGGTGGCATTATTATGGTATTCGTTGGCCTGAGTGGTTGACTGAAGACAAGAATGAGTATCGCCAGTTGAATACAAAATAGCACGTGCCTCTTGGAAAAACAAGGAAGACAGGATGTGCTGAAAACTGACGGAATACCATCCATTTATCGTCTGATATTATGGAGCCTGTCTAGTAGAGAGAAAGGTAGGAAACGTATCACTATGATATATCTCCCCACTCACTAGTTGCTGACAAGTTACACCGAACTAAACTAGCATTTATTTAAAATGTAAAGGCACCTAGGCAGTATACGGATGTCGGTAACACAAATGATTTTATTCAGTGAAGACAAATTAGCTTTCAGAAACAATAAATATTTAAACTGCGGATGCGAGTTCGAAATGTGCCTGAATAATATTATATTTTAACTTTTCAGGACCTTAAATATTTATTTATTGGAATTGCTATGTTGAATTGGTTTTTTAAATATAAACTGTCAATAGAATGCTTGGATCTTTAATCATATCTCTTTTTTGATAAACCATTGCAATTTAAAAACATTTTCTCAACTATTCAAATGATTCCTGTGAAAATTCTCCCCGGATTAGATTTTCGTTTATAGAAAATTGAGTTTTGAAACCCTTTCGTTGAGAATGTGCTATCAAGGGAATATGCATGAATCTTTGTGGCACTTCGTGTGAAGAGTAATGCCACAAATGTAATAAATTCTATATTCATCTGAAGAAAAAAATGTTTACTGCAAAAACGGCACCGTTGCTTGCATTTCAAAATATGATGTCCCTTTTTGGTCTATATCCTTATCAAAAATAAAAAAATGATAATATAGCCATTTATAATTTCTGATTTAAAAACTCATTAATGCCATGTCTAGATATAGGGAAATAAAGTTTAAGTTTAATGTTTTCAAGCTGTAACTTTCACCAAGCATTTTATTCCCATTCAACTTGACTGTTTTAATCTATTGCATTATAGCTTATATAATGAACTGCATTCCATTTTCATATTCCAGAGTACATGACAAGATATGCCTGAAAGCTACATTGGATAACAGACTACAGATTCAAGAATATTATATGGTCATCTTCCATTTTATATATTAGTCTAGATGCAGTGCATTATGGATTTGCCATGATGCCTCAACATTAATGTATGAATAACGCATTTTATTCTCTGCTTTATATTTGGTGTTGTCGAAGCAGTCATTTGATGAAGCAAATAAACTAACCGCTTCCGTGCAGTTGGAGTCAACAGCCAATTTCCTAGCAATAGCTTTTGCTGTTTTCGCATCCATAATGCTCCATGGCGTGTTCAGTGTGCCACTCTGGATAATGCCTCGGGTGATGTAGTCTCGAGAGTATCAAAAAGAGAAAACGAAGGGCGCACATTTACTTTCACTTCAATGAGTCCAACAAACAAACCAAACATCCAGAAGCACATGATGACGTTGATGATTACTAGAAATAATAACAAACTCTTGGTTTTTTGTTGTAAATGCCCAACAGCTGTGTAGGTCACATAGACCAAATAGTGTTGTTTCTACTAAGCGGTTTTTCCTTTTCGTTTTCCATTATTATTACAAACCAAGCCACTGGCAATTCTGGGTGCTGGCTCACTGCCTGCCATACCTTGTTTGAAATGCGACATTCTACCAGGTATGAATATACAAAGGTAGCAGTGCTAGTGTGAAGGTTGTGTGAAGTGAATGAATTCTGCGGACATTGTGACATAATGGAATTGATGCTCTCTCCATCTACCTCGATACTATAACATACATGTTATACTGCATTGTCCGACAAGAAGAGAGAAATATACTCTTCGTGCGATACTTTCCATGCTTTTGGACTAAGTACAAACGAAAAAATTTCTATTACCTACATACTCATAAAATTAGACCCATAAATTATTTACACACTGGTACTGGTCAAGGTTCATGAAACAAATATGTATTCTTCATATTTCTTTTGTCTTTCACTTCCTTATATTTCCAAAATACAGGTGGACACAACGAGACTATTGAAAAGCTCCAGAGACTTGATGGAGTACCGCCGTCGCGGCGGACGAATCAGATACCTTCACAGTGACATTGGATCGATGAAAACCTTATTATTAATTCAAAATGTATTGTGTATACCATTCAATCTAGTCCATATATACATAATATGCGAGTAGTTTCACTTTTTACAGTGTAACTGGACTTGGCTAAATCCCGTTGTATTTAGGATGTGTAGGAATTGAATATTTTGCACAAATGTTTATTTAATGTCGATTGCATACTGTATAGTATAAGGAGATGTGATCATGCTTTCTCTTTTGCAAATGTTACGGGAAAGATTTCGTTGAGGTTGTGTTAAAACTTCGAAACACATGTGTTTAAATGGTACACATTCTATGTAAGTTTAGTACCTTGCCTGGAAAAATACTTGAAATATACAACTTTCGTACGTAACCAATTTTTGCTTTTCCAAGTGCCTCTTCCAGCGTGGCATCCACAGGCACAGCAGAAAGGGAAAACTTTTCCTCTTTATAATTTTTGTGTATAAAGCAGAAATAATAACATAATAATAAGAAAAAAACGAGGACAAAAAGTAAGATTAATCTACGTACGCACGGCTTTTCTATAGTGTTGCCGCTGAAAAGTGGTTTGTTTGCCTTGATTGCATGCTACAGAAATTACTCGAGGAAAAACTTTCGTCTGTTTTCCCTCAACTTCCTTCCGTTTTTCCTTGCCACAAGTTCCGATATTTCGTGCAGAAAAGGAAGTAAGTGCGTACCTACTTGAACATGTTTCTTTGCCCTGTACAGCGTCCATTTGTTTGTGGTGGGTGCTTTTGATATGACTGTATAGAAATAAAATATATTCTCATACAACAAAAACTACAATATGTAGAAACTGAATCGTATCAATATAGTTTATAGATTACTTGAAAGTAAGATAAAAATAGTAGAATCAATGCAAAGTGAAAGTACATAATATGGGGAGTGAGCAATCTATAATAATGCATAATATGTGTGTCATGTATACACATACATGCAAATCGTTTCATGCGGCATAAGAAGATTGGCTAGCACATAATCATGATTCATTATGGCAGGAAATTGCTTTTCTTTCCTATCCACACCCTGTACAAAAACGTGAGAAAATCTCGGTTACTTTTTGGTTATTAATGAATCCAAGATGATTACTGCTAGTTTACATGATCACTTTTGTTTGTCCTGCAGTTTGTTGTTCATGAATGGTATTTGATGATGGTAGAGCTTTTCTCTGTAATTTTCTTATAGAGTATATAGGGTACAGGTGCTAATGTGCAGACTACAGCAACAAAACACGTGCATGCTGCGGTATATTATCATCCTATTAGTTGTTAATTATTGACTCGGCAGTAATATAGGTGTAACCAAGATGAGTAATTAGTCGAATAATAGCTAAGAAAATCAAATTTCCATACACTGAAAGTTATTTTACGTTTATAATGTCTTGGCGTGCATGCCAGGGGAAAGGAAATTATAGACGCTTTTAAAAACCCCGTTTGTACAAATTATCTGCACGGTCTGGATCAACTGCAAGGGATAGATTCGCGTGAATCACATGAGAAATCCTAAACAAAAGTCATCAAAATTGTATGCACCAATCCAAGCAACCTCATCGCCTTGCTTCTCATCGTCGTACGATATCATAACTATAACGTGTTCCGTGTAACACACGAAAGCTGACATGATGATTAGTCAACGTCATTAATCATATAGCATAATTATTATTGCAACATGTTATTCATGAAATTTAAGCGGAAATTATCAAAATTAGTTTCATTTTGTACTAGTCACAAGTCATAAGACAGGGCTTTTGAATACAATGATTATTTCATTAACAATCTGTACTATTTCTGGTGTTGGATATGGAAAATTTAAGAAAATGAAAGCTCTTCTAATATAAAATTTGTATATATTCTATAATGTATAAATCGTTTCGGAAATAAAGTAAAATATAACAACGTTTAAAACTGAAACCCTATGAGTGCAAATGATTTAAGTTGTGCAAGTGGAAATAAAAATTAGAGACATTGGAAAAAGGCTGCTTTAATAAGGACTTGTTTCTCGTTTCAAAATCGCACAACAAAATTTGTCCTTTTAAAGGCGACATAGATTCGTCGAATATCGAATGCAATATTCAGTTACAAGCAAAAAAGTTTAAGCACTTTATACGATACCAAGTTATGGTTGTAATTCAATAAACTTCACAAAGAGAATAAATTGCACCAAGCGGGCAGAGGAAATACAAAAAACATTGTATTTAGTGGCATTGTATGTATATTTCCAAAGCAAGACTATACATGTATATTTTTCTCTTTCTAAAACTGTCTTGTCTGGTTAGTGAACTGGCTTGCCACTGGATTCATGTCAGAAGTTAAAAGTTTGTCCCAGATGAGCAGTTCACCTTGTTTATTTATGCACTGCGCTACTACCATTTACCGTATCTATTTACGTAAGTTAAGGATAAGGAAAGTTACAAATATTGTATTGCATCTAATGTTTTGGTGTCTGCCACTATTGCTTGCAAAGCTGTAGCACACATAATCGTCCACTATTGTTTGTTCTTAAAGGTGCAAAACAACTTTCCATACTGCAGTCACAGCCTGCACTGTCGTTTCTCTTGTAAACATACCTACATGGTATGTAATGTATAGGTATGTAAACGTTTCCATTTTACAACAAATGCCAAACGGTACTATTTATTCCATCTACAAAGGCACTACGCTCTGCTTATGAATAAAATATTCAGGGAAAGGATAGATTTAAAAAAAGACTGTTTCTCCGTTTCTTGATTTTCGTGCCAAGGTAAGAGCCATGAAATCTTTTTAAAAAGTACGAATCACACACTGAAGTGAAAGTACCCCCAGAAACGAAGACGAAAATGTATCAAAAGTTCCTACATGAAAATATTTCAACTTCGGTAGATAAATAGGCAATTGCGCATTCATATTTTTTACGACCGTGCATACATCTCGGTATAAATATACACAGGACACCTTGAAAGGGTTTGGTTTTATAGTTAAGCTTTACATTCAATCATACCAAATTAACAATGAAAGACGCATGTCATTCTCTCAAAGGTATAAATGTAGAAGAGCTTCCATCACTATCTACTACGTACAGTACGTAATGTACATTCCACTTGTCAGACAGACAGGTGAACGGCGCAGTAAAAAATACGGAGCTTGATATGCGGTGGCGGATGAAATCTATAAAGGTTTATGGACGGATACATTGTTTTAAACGTCACTTCTCTAATGCCTTTCTGCAAACTCCTTACTACCTTCATTCTTTTCATATGATATCAAAATATGGCTCGCTTTTTTTAAAAAAAAGTAGAAAAAATAGTGAACAAAATCGACATCAAAATAAGATACATAATGCAGAAAGCATTTTAAACAAAGGAATGTAATGTGGCCTTTTACTCAAGTTGTTTCCTTTCCTAGTGACAGCAAACGGATACGGGCACACAATACACCTATAAAATCTCCCAAGGGCTACATAGACGAATTTATTTTCTAATAGTGGCAATAAGGGGGGAAGTTTATTGCATTTTTTAACGAAGAACATGCTGTTACTAATACTGTACACATAAAAAAGAATTTTTTGAAGCAGTACAATTTAATCTGAATCTCCGACTATCAATTTCTAAAACGTCACACAAATTCCAACCGCGTCTTTGCCTTCTACAATGCCGCTTGATAGTAAAGATATTAATAAATTTTTGGATTTATAGCACAAGGCGGGATCTTAAAAATATGAATGTTGTACTTGAGTTAATG
>JAHZMV010006841.1:0-16577 GCA_027743765.1 Coecobrya sp. COE2
CCGTCAAGCCTGACTGAATCCTCCAAACTCAACGGTTGAAAAACGTCACCGTTTTTGGTCGGATAAGATAAAAAGCAATACTGCTTTTGAGATTCTCATTTAGGTCGTTGTCACCGACAGATCAGTCTTTTAGACACAAAAGACAACCGCTGCTGCTGCTGCTGCTCATTCTAGTAACATGTCTTTTCAAATATTTGATATAAAAAATCTCTGGGAATTATTGACATGGTAGAATAATAATGTGTATCTATATTCTATTTTATAATAACTAAGATGTCATGCATGATTCATCATATTCATATCATATCACGGCATATACTCAAAAAATCCACTTTAGTTTGTTGAACCAAAGTCCTTGCGTTATGCAGCAGTCCACTCCACTTTCCTAAAACATATGGATAGGTAGTTCGTTATCGTTTGGAATGACTCACGCACGTGGAGTGACTCATGTGTAATTAGGCAGATGGACAATGACAAATCGGTTGAAACATCATGTTATGCATTTCGCTACTGATTGTGAAATTTCAAATTTTGTTTAATGCTATAAATCTACATATTTCAAAGGAATGGAGTTTTTAACAGCTCGTAAACCAAATTAAGGTACAGTAAACGCGGGCAACGTAAGACAGAAATTGATTGCATTGCAAGCTATAAAGTCAGAGGAAGTAAAACATTATTATCTACATAAATTCAGATATAAAGACCGCCCACAAAACTCTGAGTATTTGTCCTTCATTTCATTCCATCTCCTGTTATAGCAGTATAACATGAGCTGTTTTCCATTCCAAATTGGAATTTCCAATACAAAAAGGAAAGTGTTTTTAGTTGATGATTTGATGAGTTTCTTGTATGTGTATGTTTTCTGTCTTTGTCCACACAAGGGGAACCATGTTAAATCGAAACATATTTTCTGTCACTCACTCTTCAGTAGTGTCGACTGCCGACATAAATTGGTAGTCTTTTTTTTTCATGTAAGGCAAAAACTGTTGGTGGGAATATATAGTGTGAATTCACGACATTTTCTTCGTTTTATGTCTAGCTGTAATTCGTTGTTAGTATTTCCATTACTGCTCTTCCATCCTACTATATATATCGTCTGGACATGCCACACGTTAGCTAGACACCTTATTACAGGTTTTTTTGCGTTGTGTGTGCTTTCTCTTTTTGCAAAAAATTACTTCCTATTCGTTAGTTTGCACAAAGCGGCTATACAACTCTCAATAGAAACGTCAAAAAATCCATTTTCTTATGTCAAAGAAATAAATGAAATAGGATTTCCAGCAGAGCTTATTGCTAAATTTTATTATTATTGTTGGCAGCAGAGTAACATTTATTTTTTCTCTTTGTGATACACTGAATCAATACGCATTTACAAGCAAATGAAAGAGATGCAGCAATAGGCTATTATATGATGACTGGGGACTATAAAACAAAAACGGGACTAGTGAAGCACAATATCATTCTAAGAGTAGTTTGCTTTCTCTAGTAAATTAAGAAGATGACCTTCATTTTTATATAGTAGGTTATAGGCAGCCTTCAGAAAGTTGAACTCGTGTAATCGGCCGTGGTAATTGGAGATAATGACCAATATATACTCTGCACGTGTAGCATATATTTCATATAAACTGGCTTATTGTCATTAATTCTCGTAGCCACTACGTGGTCCTGCATCGTCACTTGATTACCCCACAAGGTTGACAGAATCATAGACCAAATATCATACATATTGCATTATTTCCCACAGAATGACGCAAGTTTAATCAACAACCACATCAAAACCTACAAAATGAAGGAAAGTACTTATCTGGAATACGAAGTGAAATGGCACGAAAAACTTGTAGATAGTTTTCTCTGTGCAGTCAATATCAAAATTGCAACATAACAGTCATGTTTTGCGACAAAATTGTGGTTTTAGTTTCTTTATACCTTTTATAGAGAGAGAGAGAAGAGAGCATTTTTTTCGTTCAAAGAACCCACTTGAGAAAGCCCTTTAAAAAGTTGATGGTAAACTGGATGGAGTAGGCATGCTTGCTTTCAAGACAGTTTTCTGGATGAATTACGAGTACATAGATATCTTTCTATTTTCTCATTTCACCAAAAAAAGCGGCCGCGGCTCCTGGCAAATATACGTCAATTTGATTTGGGATTGAAAATAGAAGTAATTTTCACTGAGAAGGTGAAAAGAACTGAACCACACAATCAGAGTTTACGTAAGTAGTGTAATGTTTTTCATATATACATAATATATAATAATACGAGCATATGAATACACACAAGAAAGTAAATGAAAGAAAGAAAGGATCGATATCGACACTTAATGGTATGGAATGTGCGCTCGTGGTAGCAGCAGCAGCATTATGCCAAGTCGGGTTGCTTTTCTCCTTACTTTCTCCTCCGCTTGAGGATAAACACCTTGAAGAAACCCCAGAAAAAGGAAGCTTAATACCTAGCTTGTTACTTCATCAGCAGTTCTACTAAACGTATATAATGTTCTTTAACGAACCAGCCATAAGAGGCCCAAAACACGTACATATTATGTATCACTATATTTTGATAGTACATAAACATTACTATAAGTAGTAACTATACATTAGTTTTAGAAGGAAGGAATTAGTGCCTCTTGCCTTGATCGTCTTTGGAGTTCAAAAAATGAAAGGATTTTTGTCCACATAGAGTGGTCGTTTAAAGACTTAAAACATAAAAATACTATACCTATCTGCTTTTATCTTTCGGTTTGTCGCAAGTCTACCCGACAATGACGTACCAAGAATTTTCCCAAACTTGTTAGTTGGTCCATCCAAATGGCTAAAAAATCGTCTTGTTAAAAATCAATACAGAATGCTTTACATTAGACGATTTCACATCATTTGATGCTAACGGCTCAATGGGAATTCAATCCTTGACTGGAGAGCGCACCAGCAGCAACAAATAATATATTATTATACAGAAAGTATACCTCTTATTTATGTAAGGCCGACTGGCGATGAGGAGTGATAGTCAAATAAAATAAAATAGAATCTAAGAAGAAAGGTAGACGATGAAAATGTGAAGCACTTTCTAACTCAAGTGGGCGTTTAGTATCAAAGTTTGTCTTGACTCTTTCAGCTTAAATAACATTTCATCAATATTTTGATCAAATTCAGTTTCGCAAAGCTTTCCTATAGCCAAGCATGTTTGATCTTTTTGGTATATTTATTCTGGTGAAATTACGCAATTTTAATTTCACTGTGGTTAAAACTCTCTCTTGGTATTAGTTTGTTGATACAATATAGCCACTTTCACAAACAAGATGCTATTTCATTTGTTTGATTACATTCATTTCGAAACAAAATTTTTATTGGATGTGATGTGAGATTCAATCGATGCATGATGGAGTAAAAGCAAGAGCTTTCTCCCTTTGAAATCCTAGAATTGTGGTTAAACACAGAAAATGGGTATATAGAGGAAAAACAAAAACAAACATTGAGAATACACACACACCTTATGTAGTAGTTTTTAGTAATATGCCGCATCGGTAGAGAAAAGGGGAAAAGGCATATAAAAGAAGTTTTATTGACAAAGCACGTTTCATGAGACTTATTTTCTGGGAAAATGAGTTGGCAAACAAAAAGGAGAACAGTGAGAAAGTACTTTGGTTAGAACCAAAAACCTGTACACAGCATATTATTATATCCACCGCATCACTGTTTTTCATAATATCCTGTTTCTTTAATGCCTACCTTATGATATTACTAAGATGCATAAGTAATATGTAAATAATTGGAAGTGACAAATTTCCAGTTCGCAAAAGAAATCCTATTAAGTCCCCTTTTTGTTTTCTTCAAGTTTCGTCACTTTAGAGTATAACAATGCGGAGAGATGAAAAGACGGAATACGTACCGAATAATTGCATCACAACTGCTGATATTGCATTTTCTTGGGTAAATCTTTTTTACAAGGCTTTCTGGGTTATAATCGCAATCAAGCGTGTATGATAGTGTGTAGTTTGGTGAAAGATATTTCGCCAAAAGATACGCAGAGCAGCAACAGTAGGAAAGTGCTATATAGATTCACGAAGATTGAACACGACATTATCGGTTACATTATCCCATGAAACGAATTTTCTCAAACTCCTTGCATAAGTTGATCTGATTTGATAATAAGGGAGTATTATGTCTGTATATATCTTGATAATATGGAATCAGCCATTCGTAACATACATATTGTATGAATTATAGGTATAAGGGCACACAGGAAATAGTTGTGACATCTGGAACTGCGTCTCATGCTTGAACGGATACTTTTCTCCGCTTTCACCGATTTTAGCCATTACTGCGGAAAGCGTACCTAAAGCACGCATAGTACAACCTTACCGGATGCTCGTACATAAATTTGCATAATATATTATGTTACAAATGACAGTATATTGACAACTTATTCCGTTCATGGCTCGTTCGTATTGAAACCATTTAGGATAGGTTTGTGAGATAATGAGGAAGCAGGTTTAAACAAAGAAGCTAGTATTTATAGGTATGCATTTTCAGGAAGCCAAAATGTTTTACTTTCAACTGATTTATCAGGTTTACCCTTTTGCTATTCACTTAGGATGATAGAATTAGGTAAATTAGTTTATCATATAGCTTCTAGTTCTAAAGGAAGTCGTTTTTGTATATTCTATAGTATCATGTATCGTCAAAATATGTGAAACATTTAGTAACATAGTTAATAGTTATAGCATATTGGTCGTAAAAGCTTTTATTGATTCTTTGTCTGTATTCTCCATCAGAATTTTCTTAGCTCCATCGTATTGGAATAAAAGGGTGCTTATTTTGCTTTCTTTTGTTATTCATGTATATAAAGGTTATACCTGGAAGTTTTTAGTTAATTAAGTCAGACAAATATATAAACCGAAGCATGTATAGCATTCCCTGATGTATACAATACGTTATTGTATTCAAACATGTACAGCACCTGCATTAATTAGGATGGTACAGTTTCAGCCCAATAATATATAGGCCACAACATACTGCGTTAGTGTTCTATTCACAGAGTCCCGAATTAATTGGCTATGCTATAATATTTATTTATTTCTATGATATCAGAATATTTATTCGTACTCCGTATACATTTAGTATGAAGACAATAGCACAGAAAGGATAAAGAATGGCCATGAAAATGTTTTGTTTTATTGCAACTCTGAAATAACACGAATAATCAATCAGTAACGATGAAATGATAATCAACAAAACCAGACACCACAAACAAATGACATTGAACACTCCACCACCACTACCGCACATAAGTCAACACATCAGACATTTAAAACTTCTATAAAGTTATGGAACAGCGTATTATACATCTACTTTCACCAGTCCATCAAAATAATTTGAACGAAGCTTATCATTTCATTTAGTAAAGCAAGTCGCACATTATTGTTTCCATCTATCTATGTTATGCATATGTATTTTTTTCTATTTATACATCCAATCGAGAATAACAAAAACGGGAATAGGTAAATCTTTTTCGGTATTTAAAAAATCGATTGTGTTGGTCGCGGTCGTTCCATTTCTATCTAACGTTCTCTGTGAACAGGCCATCATGAAAACAGATTCCTTTCCAGACACTTGAAACCGAAATACAGAAAAAAAAGTTTGGCTGAATTCATATAAAAATGGCAGAGAAATGGAAAAAAAGAAAATAATATATTCTATATGGCGAGTAGGCATTATATATTCAAGTGTTTTCAAGTGTGGGTAGGTGGTGAATTGTTTGGTTGTCCTCATCACGTTTCTCTAGTGCAGATAGCAAACACATTCAACTGAACTCGTTGAATAAGTAGAAAAACCAATGAGTTAAGTGCAAGTGCTCTATAGTGTGAGCCGAGCTCCCATATTCCATTCGCAAAAAAAGAACATCTTCCAAAAAACTTTGTTTTTATAACTACTGTGCGTAGTATCATCAGCCATTCTGAAGAATCACGACCAAAATTCTATTATGATAATGAGCATTTGTACCGCTGAGAATTGAATTAAATAAATGCCTTTTGGGTCGTTATCTGTCACTATAAACCATATTGCAAAAATATGGTACAAACAGGAAAGAGGAACGAAAATTTTCCTCGGGATTCTTTTATGATCTACATAATTTGACCTGACTAAAGGGCTGACATGATTTGCATATGAGTATATTTCTTGGCGCTACTGGTGCTCCGTCTTTAAAAAAATAGCTGGCTACCAGCATACCTTCACATAATTTAAAGCGACAACGACAAAGGAGTAAATGTGGTCATGCAGCGTTCCAAGTCTCATACAGGCCGAGTTTCTGTTCATAAATCAAATATAGTTTGTACATTCTTAATTATATTTTATGAGAGTTTCGCAAGACGGGTCCAGTTGTTGTCCAGCAGGTGTGCAAGGTATTTTTATGGCTAACGAACCCTTTCATTAAACCGACGAGGCTTAGGTCGTTGTCGTAAAACGTACATTTTTAGATATTGACCGCCTGTACAATACTATCAAGGAAAGCAATTTGGAAAATCTTTGTTGTCCCAATTATTATTATGTTTTTGAACATGCTATTCCACAACTGGTGGAGATATTGTTGTGTGCACATAAGCAATAGAAGGACAGAGAGAGCAGCAAAATATTTACAAACAAATATCTACCCGGAGATCATTAAGCCGCAATTCCCTAGGACTCCAGTGGTGGTGACTATATAGATTGGGTAGTTCATTCCACTATTTGAATTACAGAGTCGGCTATATTAAATCGCTGTTCTCACGTATGCATGCATGTTTTGCACGATAATATTGAACACAGAATGTACTACCACCACCGATTGTTGGTAGTATTAATGAAATGCAAACTGGGTGCATTGTATGTACACACATACATGAACACAACTAGTATTTTCGTGTTTGTAATTTAATTTTGCAGAGAGAAACCTTCGGAATTGACCTATGCTCTTTCCACCTACCACCTTCGCCGTACTCGTTAAATAAGTACTTTTACACATACGCCTACAAAAAACTCTTTTCATTCCGAACCACTACGTTTTGCACCATCTTTCCATTCACTCTAAAGGATAGAAAGCAAAAGGAGTCTCGCGACGTGTATAAGTAGTAGTAGGTGGAATAATATGTTGTTCTAAGAGCTCTTCTAACACACCACCGCATTGGTTGAAGAAGTTTAGACAGGCGATAGCGTGAAATACATTTTGACTCAATTCCTTGTAGAATAAAACAAAAGAATTGGATATTAGGTTTGTATGCGTTTGGTTTTGTTTTTCCAAATCTCTAAGTACATGTTCCATTACTTTACGTAATTGAATTGTTTACATTCTGTTTCTAGTAATTATCTTTTCATGTTGCTTTTAAAGCTTAGATACGCATAGTCTATGTCATTGTTTGTGATTGTGACATTATTTGACATCGATCTTTTACTGGGTATTGTTCCTTTTATCGTATTTTTCCATCAGAAGAGTCCATTCATTTTATCTGTTAACGCAATTCATGCACGATCCTGTGTCGAGCTGTATTACATTAAGTAAATAAAATGAAACACGTCTAAACAATGTAGGTGATCTAATGCACGTCTAGTAAATATATAGCAGTGTAAACTAATCTTGAATCTCAGCAACATTCATCATAATCAAACATTTACTTGCGTAACTCAAAAATATGCTGCTCCTCTAGCGCGTGTCATTATTATGCAAATAGCCAATACGAATAAAATTAGAAAAATGAAATTTATATTGACATTTATTGTTTTACTCACAATAATGATGGATAGCTTAGTTTAAAAAATGGCCGGTAAAATTGCTAAAAATTCAATTTAAATAGTGTTGTAAATCCGCCTACAAATACCACACAGTTCACTCCACGACTCGCCTAAATACGATGTGGGCTTAAATGGAAAAAAATTACATAGCGTCCCACCACCAAAAATGAGAATCTATAGACGTCTTCGTGCTTTTTACATTCATGGGCGATAAAGCGTACAAAGGTTGCTATTTACTCCTTTGTTAGTTTTTATTTGAAAAACAAATTATGGATATTGCATAAAAATAAAATTTCTACGAAGAGCATGAAAACATCTTTGGAAATTAGTGTGGAAAGCAATAGTATTCACGTGGGAATAAAGCGAACACGAACATGATTGTACTCCATTATGCTTGGATGAAATGGTCTCTTTCCCTGCAAAATAAACATTTATTTTGCAACATGCAAAGATACAAAGAAGGAATAAAGAGAGGCAACCAAGAGAAAAGATGCCCTCAGTCTAACAAAAGTCAAAACGTGCATAAAAGCCCCAAGAACTCAAAACTTAGCAGGAATGTCAGAAGAGAACACACAACCCTGGATCATTTTTCTCCAGAGCACGACATGCCCGTGTGTGTGTATTTGGTAACCTCTGTCTCGGGACATTTCTCTCACATCTTTAATAATTCAAGCTGATTCACATCTAGGGTGAATATTTTGCCACTCGTCTCGTCATATCATCATATACCATCTTGAAAGAAACTAACAGCGTTTACCGTACCATTTTTTACCTACCTTGTTGCCAGTCCCGACTACCGTGATAATAATAATGTAATCACATCTTGTTGTCTGTTTTCTTTCTGTAGAAAACTTGAGCTGGGAGTTTGCAGGCAGGCTGTACTCCTGCTATAAAGACCAAGAAGAGTACCAAGACAAAACGCAACTGCTATAAGTGCCACTGGTACCACAAAAGAACTCACTACAACTTTTTTTGCAGGTTTTTCTAGAGCTCTTAACATAAAGCTTAGATACTTCTCATCAAGAGCATAATATTTTGTAGGTTTTTATATACTAAAAAATATGCATATAGATATGAACTCTTATATAAGGAAAAAAATGCATACCTTTTTTATGATGCAGTTTCAGCACCACCTCACCCTAAGCGCCTTAGTTAGTATGTATGGAGGATGGAGTATGCATTTTGAGAAATGTATGGACACCTTGATATATTAAACAACAAGTCGTAAAAAAGTACAAGAGCAAGTACTATCCAACAACCCAAGAACCTCTACAATAATTCGCAATCCCTGGAGAACTGGCTGTATGGATGGTTGAAAATTCTGGGCAAGATTCATTTTCCATCGTTTGCGTTGAAAATGTGATGTTTTACCTGACTAAAATTCAGACGAAAGATTTATTCGTAGAAACAGGAAAATAATATTTTGTGCTTCGATTGTGTATATTTTTTTTCATTTTCACAGTTGCATTATTACCCAGAAGAAAATTTCTCATTTCATCTCTTTGTATTACCATTTTTGTCAATAAGCATCACCTTTCACTTTACCGGGTTCTCTGAAGGATGAACAATGAAGAAGCACACTGACAAAATAATTACATACAAATCATTTCTTTAACTCATTTTGTACTTGGAGAGTGGAATACTTACGCCTACACGTGTCATATCAAATGACAATCCTGTTTTAATGAGTTATTTAACGCGAAATGATTTCCTACAAGGTTACAACAGTTCAAAAGAACGTTATATTAAGAATGAAGGTAAAGCTTTTTATTTTCAGAAAGAGAACCTGTTAATGGTACGGAAATTCTAGCAATTCAAATTAATTAGAAATTCTATGAAAAACTATCGAATTTGTAACGACTCGTGTCATTGAAAAAACAGGATCCAAGTCTTGTGAAAAATAATCGAAATAGGAATGCTGCTGGGCAGATACACACACACAAATCTGAATATATAATATAATCTTGTGTACATGCATTCAAAAGTTAATAGGATCAACATCTTTCATCTCATGAATATATTTCACATTAACAACAACAAAAAGCACTTTTTCTTTGCAAGCCATCATGATGTTTTACCCTCTTCTTTAAGCTCCTTTAAATTATGGAAGTTCGTAGATGGATAATTTCATACACCTTTTCGCTATAACATGGTGAGACTTCTGCATTTCATTAATGATCTTTTCAAGAGAGGAGGAACGAGCCAATACCAAAAATGGTTTCTTTGAATGTCCGGGTGGATAAAGAAAAGGATGGATCTCGGAGTCTTCAAGTCGAACATTATTATCGCCAACTAAAGTCGGAGGTTGCCGCTCGTGTAGTAAAATGTAAATGTGTTTTTTGCTATTTTATGTTATACCAACTTAATGTTTATGGAAGAACAATATTGGTTATTATAGCGTAACACAAACTACTATTCAAGACTTCATGGAAATTTCCTTTTTGTTGTTTACAACGCAATACGATATGAAACGCCATTCTATACCCTGCAATGTATAGAATACAACAAGTTGCCTTTAAGAAGATGGAACTTGTATATCGCCTTTTGACTTTAGCCCGTCTTCTCTTTCTAAACATGCAATATGCGAACAGGCGATAAGATTTCAAGATTAAAGGATACTGGTGGATTAAACAAATCAAATATCTCAAACTAAACTTTAGCAATATATTGTTTTAGGACAAACAGAAAGATTCGTAGCAGCAAAAAGGGTTGATTTTCATATGTATTTAAAGAAATATCAACATTGCAAGTATAACAAAAACGCGCGTTGTCATCATAACATACTATTAAGCTAAATGGTAATAGTGTTTAGTGTAGTTTGGATGTATAAAACAGAGATAAGCGAGTTAACTCGCTTATCTCTGGTATAAAATATTTCGAGCTTCATAAATTTATTAACTTATTAGCATTGTCACTACTTTTCTAGCTTTGCTAGTGTCAATCAAACAATGTACATATTACAAACAGAATGTCCATATTTAGGTATATGCATTTTTACGTATCTCAGAGTTAAAAGCATCTTTAATTTATCTTCTAAATTTTCAAAAGGTAATATAAATAGATGCGAATATATATACATAACTTGACACCATGTCAATTCCAGTCAGGCGTTTCAGATTTACGTTGTACGTACAAATGAATCATGATCATCATCCTTTTCTTTTATGAAGGACAGTCTATTATTATTCAGGTATAACTCATGTACAATTGTATTAATTTGTAAATTCGGAAGTCAGAAGCAGAAACAACACACAACTAAAACTAAGCAAACAAAATAATTTCATGGACATATTTTCTACTCATTGTGCTGGCGCTGGCACATGCCATACAAACTTGTACGTGGTCATTGTATATAATCCTTAACAGCCCATCCAGACAGAAAGTTTGAAACGGCCAGACAAGATCAGACATCAAAAGCAAATATCGCATATAATATAACGCTTTACATACACATATATGTTTTTTGTTGCGGTTTGTATGTGGGATGTTGTGATATTGACTAAGGGAGTTTTGCCAAGTAGGAAGTGAAATTTTAATCTTTCGTTTTTGCACACAGAGGCAAGCAATGAACAGAAACATGGACCGAATTAGTCTAATCAAAACAATTTTAGTGGGGTTTATTTGAAGCTTGTAGCATAAATTGCGACAGCTCCTTACGGCAAAATGTGAGGTTATACGTATGTTTAGTATCCGTCATCACTATCACAGAGAATCCCGAATGCAAACATTTAACACAAAATTCAATCTGCAAAAAGGGGAAATATTTAAAGTTGAAAGGTATCACATATCATCGTTATTGATACTCCTCTGAAATTTTTATAGGGGAATAATATTGAATATAGGCGGTTAAAATCATTACATCACTTTCGAAGAATTTACTTTTGCGCAAAATGAAAGTGAACAGTACTTTGATCAATGCCCAAAAACTAGAGAATTACGGTATGAGCAATTGTAGGGATTATATTAATTAACCTCTTGTCAGTATAAAGTAAAAGGTAATTGGTTTTAATTGTTTGAGAAATCAGATAGCTCTCAACCCATCTTACAGATCTCAATAGCAGCAATTATTAGTTTGCTATTTTTGGGAGTTCCTTCCATTAAAATGTTAGGCTAAGCATATCTTAGAAGTTGTTTGCATTCCTTTGCTTCTAGTTGCTCTGCTTCATATTGTAGTAGTGGTCTAATTACCTAAACAAATACAGCGCCTACACAGACAGACACATTACCTCCTTCGCACAACGTTGAATATTAATATATGCCACTACCATAAGGTTAATATCTACTTCACACTTTTGATATGTGTAAGAGATTCATTTTTGTATATGGAAAAGTTTTATGCATAACTTTCAAAAACTAGTACTTCTCTAGAAGAACTTCCAAGGGCCTCGTGAACCTAGTGAGTATAATTGGAAAATCCACTTTTATGGAATCACCTTCGTATCCGAGATATGGAACAGTGAAACGATTTACTTTGTTGTACACCCTTTTCACTTTATAATTACTGTGCCGCCTCCAGTGGAGATATATTATTTACAGAAAGCACATGCAATTAAGATCCTGATATCCTTTTCATATGACACACAAAACTATACTGCTTGGATTCACCTCGCAGATATTACTCACATACCTTGATTTGAAGCGTATTAAGTATTTATGAAAAATTTCCTGGGACCACACAACAGTGAAGTCAACTTCGCAACGGAAAACTGAATACTTTTGCGTACATTCATATACAACAGATTTGCTATATTAACTTGAATACAAATTTGATATGATGACTCATATCATATTCCATCAAAAAGCATGATGCATGGATAATTGTTCTCTGCATTTGTAAACACGATAGCGGAGCGTCCTTTTTATCGTTAGTTTTTTTGTAAGTTTACAGTACACACACAAGTGTGGAATACCGTTTGACGAATAAAAGTGTTATGCATGAAGTAACTTTTCATTAATGTAAAGGGACCACTCACTATTATCTGTAGAATATTACGAACCGTGAACTCATGAGTTAATGATTTTAGGTACATTTTTATAGTATGATACATAGAGATTCAGATTAACTGTTATTCCCTGAAACGGTATTCCATACTATTGCTTTTCATTCATACATATATTTATCATATTATATCCTTCTTGTTATTATGGAGAGGTTGGCGCGTTTGGTTGTGCAGTGCAAGTGCATTCTTAAATTTTGGGAACATGCTCATGGAACATACACACGTGTAAGTCTATTAGCCACAATTCATGTTATTTTGGGTTGGCATTTCTTGTAAAGTGCAATATTGAGCCATTAAGCTATTTTAAATTGTTAGTTGAATCCTGTATCCTATTTATGGAGTTACAAGCAGAATTCCTGCCTAAAATGTTGACCTTTAGCATTTTAGCGATATATCTACGAAAATATATTATTTACTGAGAAGGATCAAGTAATGATGATGTACCGTATACACGTATGCAACATAATTATGAATATTTTATATAGTATTTCGAACACCGGCCTCCCGTAGAACAAACTGCCCTAGTCGTGAATTATTGCATAGAGAAATTGGGTTACATATTTGTTTGGTGTATGGAATAAAAGAGAAACTCTCCTGCTGTTTCTGAATATATATGTAGGTGTGTATTATGCAGCAGTTTATCAATCTGTTGAAGTTGGTTAAAAAGAACCTTCTGTCTTCAAATAATCTATTAACATTCAACCGAACGATGTAAACGGGATTCCTCAAGGATAGACTAAAGAGAAGAAGAGAGGAAATTGAATTCCAGACAAACGCCCTTCACATTCCTTGTTTAGCTTTGGATTTTCAAATGCTTGCCTCTCCTCCACCACTACTGGAATCACATTTCCTAACGATTCACACAAAGTCATCATTATTTTATCGTGTCAACGATTACTTAATAACGACGTGTATATATATGTTGAGGTGACCACAAAATTTCTAGGTTATTTGCTTCAAAGAAAATGGAAAGTGCTGTTGGAAAGCAATTTTATTTGCTAAAATGATCTTGATTGAGTTGAATCTTTGAACTAGTGTGTATATATATACACAAGATAGTTTTGTCATTTTGGACCACAAAATAGGAATGAGAAACCATTTTCTTTATACAGGTTTCTTGTTTCCGGTGCGGTATAAATTTCCGCTTGTTGTAATAAACCGCATTATCTTCACATTTATGTGCTTTGCAAAACGATACCATTGTCCTTTGTCTTTGATCTGTCAGCACAGCAGCCATAATTACATTTGGTATTTTTTTGCCATTAGTTTCTCCTTACATCTATCTTATTTTTTAGTTCCTCTTTTATGTTGATTATAATCCAGTTAACCTTACCTGAACTGTTTGTATGGAATCCATTATCTTTGTGATATTTGAAAGAAACTTTTGTCACAGGTTTTTTAACTTGGGATTTGTATTAAAACAATACATAGCTAGGTTTCCACACATGAACACAAATTAACTTTATTACCACACGTGCGTTACCCCAAGTATAAAACTTTTACTGTAAACAATTTAACATTTTAAGCTCACTGCTCAATGTTTTAACTTGCTAAAAGCGCACAAAGCTTTATAAACAGTATATTAAATTCGAGCCTTATTCCACCGATATTTGTGACGATTTGATTGCTTTGTGACGCTATCGATTTCATCGTTTTACATGAAATATGTTAAACCGGGAATTATGTAGCTGTGATAATTTAAAGCTCACATTAGTAGTCGTGTATGTAGTTATCCAAAAAATCATTTAAATGTAAGTAGATATAAAATGGACTAACGAAATTTTAGGAGCACAGTAATTGGTTCCCCGATAACACCAAACATATTCTCTATCAATGTGCCCATACAAAAGTATATTTAAATACTTGAGTGGGATTACTTGACTTTTAAAAAAATGCAAGGATTTCCCCTCCTGTTTCTTAATATTCAGCCAACACACTCGTAAAATAATTTATCATTTAGTGAATGGTCATGAATTGTGGTGTGGTTGTGTGTGAGTGACTCGTCAGGTCCTCCTGATTGATTCACAACGATAACCAATTCACGAAACAATGCAGTTTTGCATGGCACACAAGTCTGGTGATGATATACCGAATCAGACATCGCCACTACCACCACCAAGTCAGGTATCAACGCAAAACAATGTAACTAGAGGTAATTTTCTCAGGTAAATACCACAACAGGATTCTAGAGGCAGGGCTCAGGTAAAAAAATTATAATAAAAATGCAAGTAGTTTTACACATACATATATGTATGTATGCATATATGTAGTTTACCTTACTCACTGTTCTCCTTGATGTACAAATGAATACCTTGCTAAGCTATAGCTGCCAACCAACAAGCACTCTTTGTATCTGAATTTACACACCATCATCATTGTAGTAGTAATCACAAGAGCAACTTCTGAACTCATCACAACCACCACAAAATCCAATGGCAAAAACAGCCAAAAAAGAATTTTTGCGACCAACATCAACACAACAATAATAACAGCAAGCTCCTTTGTATAGCGAGACAACTGCTTGTAATCAGATTGATATGCGAATCACTGACTCAATTGTTAGTTATGCCAGTTGCCAGAAAAAATTGCTACATACATTACAATATTTATTATATACATTTATGGATGTGCCCACGCATTCAGCACACATGGCATTCCGTTCTATTATATTCTGATCATCGCAGTCATCACATAAAACCATAAGCTAAAATGAATGCAACAACATCAAAGATAGAAGAAGAATTCAGATTTTTGCGAAAGTAAGAGTGTATTCGAAATATGAAACCTTGTTCTGAGCTCCATTACATATAAGCTAAAGTATGTATATATTATTATTGCTTACATGCAATGATTACCTATAATATATTTTTTGCTTTTCATGCTATGAGAAAAAAACGAGTTTGTTGGATGGAAATATATAGGTTCAATATACAAACCGATGCGATGGGAATGATATGAGTTCTAAGTTCTAAGGTTTAATACAAAACCAGACAAGTAGTCAGTTCAACAGCATTCTTCTCTTTTTTTCAAACAGGTACACATACAATCAACAGCAACAGCACCAACAATGGTTACAACAATAACGCAGTAACCATCACCATCATAATAATAAACCTGAACACATGTGTTGTCCCCGTCTCTCTATCCACCTTTGCTTCATTCTCAGTATTACAGACAAGGATTCTTTTTCTTTAACGGACGCTGTGCTGTTGTTTAAACAGACATAACCCGTGTTAAAGATAAGTTCTTCTTGTGCACATAACTATACACATATTCCAGTCAGAAAAATATGGATAACACGTTTCGTCTTTTTAAGAGCATACCTTTTCATGCCCAATTCAGATTTATGGATGCATGTAATACTTAGTACGTAGATACATAGAGGAGTAGTAGTTTTATCATTATTTTTGGCTTGTCCTAACATCACCATTACATGTTGAAGCATCATGTATTTATTTAGTCACGGTCTGGCGAAAAACATGCATTATAAAAGTAAACTGGCTGAACGTGGAACGCATCTGCTGAGTACAGATTTTAAAGCTGATTTAGGGTAGAAAATATATTGTAGCCTTAGATAGCACTAAAACGTACGTTTTTATGCTCTGCTATGTCATCCTCTCGTCCCATTCATGACTACCTATCTCGATATTCATAGATGATGATTTACATTTTAACGTGAGTGTGGTAATACGCCGTATGTTCACCGACACCAACATTATGTGGATTTGTGGGTTAGTTCTCAGTTACATTTGCAGGCAAACATTACGACATCATCGTAATATCTTTTGATTACTGTGAGATAAAAGATTTTTTGGCATTC
>JAHZMV010006842.1:0-18827 GCA_027743765.1 Coecobrya sp. COE2
GGAGGAGGAAGAGGAGGAAGAAGAGGAAAAGGAAGAGGAGGAAGAGACTGAAGAGGAGGAATCAGAAGAAGAAGAATCAGAGTCGGATGAAGAGGAAGAAGATAATTCATCAGAGGAGGATGATGAGAGCGCCACTTATGAGGAACGACTTGCAGTTTTTGGAAAGCGAGTTAAAAGAAGAGAAAATGTGTTGCATGCCATGAGAAAAGGGAATTATCTCCTGCGAGCCAATATTGACAGACTTAAAGATGATCTGGAGGAGGCCAGGATTGCATATCATGATTTGGAACACGAGCTTAATGCTGTACTTGAAGAAATGTAGATTTACAATTTACAACAAAGTTTTACCTTTTTATATCCTTACTTAAGAAACTCCTCGTGAAATGATATACATACGTTATATAAATACAATATGTAAGCAACATACAGGCAATTGTATGAAACCTTCATTAATTTTTAAAGTATGTTATTAAACTACCATAATTATAGCTATTGCTTTCCTCGGATACATTAGTTGGTTCTCATTTTGAGTCGTGTCGTCATTACAAACGCTCATTTCTGGCAAGATGGGCTTTGGTAATGCTCTTGTTGCGATATTATATGCTCATCCAAATAAGGTGAAAAGAATATTAATCCTCCGAGAGACAGTTTTACCATTACCATCAGCAGAACAATCACGTAACTATATGTGCTGTACCACGCATGGGAATGAGAACATGACGACAAAAGATGTGTTTTCGTAGGGGAACACGTTATTACTCTCCATTGTGTCATAATTGTGAGCTGAACTGGACTAATGAAGATGATGCTGCTGGAGAGCCAAAAGAGACGGTCGTCATCACTCCATTTTTTTCCCTTTTTCAACTTTCACGCTCACGACGAGCAAGAAAATGCCCGTTATTTGTTTAGTATTTTCAAAGCACGATTTGAATTATTGTATGATGAATTACGTTGGAGCCTACGTAAATTGCTTCATGTCCATTCCAGACTAGACTGTAATCTATAAATACAGTCAACAGTAGTATTTTAACCGCATTACATGTACCATGGCATTCATGACCAAAAACGAAGAAAAATTATGTCTGTCCAGGAGTAGATTCTTAAAGTGTTTCAGTTATAAAGATAAGTTATCACGACATTCGTGATTCGTTGCGTAGTTCATTGCCAGTAAGACTTGAATAGAAAATTCTTCTGAGAAAAAATAGTATTTTTTACTGAGACTCGGTACTGGTCACTGGTTAAAACTTTGTGCTTTAGTTATGTTTAGTTATATGTTAGTATGTCCCATCATATTAACCGCCAAAATTGTAATGTTTTGGTTTACTAATGCAAAAATCATTAGTTTAATCCCATCGTAAACATTCTGCAATTACATCACACTTTGTATTATTTGAGTAGCTTGACTCCTACTGTTTAAGTGTTCAGGGGCAAAAAGATGGCATGAAATTTTTATCTGTTTAGGCCAACAATTTAATGTTTTTTAAATTGCATGCCTGCCAGATACCCAAGAATTAAGTAGATTTATAACAGCTAATAATACAGTGAGCCATAAAAATGCCCTTTTATGATCCCACTTGAAAAAGTCTACTGAAATATACATTAAGATTTTACTGCGTCACGGGATCATATTAGCAATTTTTGCAGTTTGACTTGCTTACTGGATAAATAACACCTCTTTCATGCAAAAGTACCATCAAGCAAGGGTACTACATTACACGGTGCAGGTGTTCAATTTTATTGACAACGCAAATATCGTAGAAACGAGATAATCGCAAAAGAATGAAATGGTTTGTCCATCAAAAGGTTAGCCTAAAATGTCAATTGCTGACTGGCATTATTGTTAGGGTATGAAGGTCCACACATTAAAATACTAATTTGTACAGACGTTTCCACATGCAAACCAATGGTCACAGCAATTATCAAATAAGATGGGTCTTCTCTCATTTGAAACGCTTGGTCATTACGATTAGCCTGAGAATAAAGTAATAAAATTATACAAAATGTTGCATCCATGCAGAAATGAAATATTATTCCCTTTTAGCGTACAGGACATTTTCTTCAAACTTTAATAATCCAATTTAATCCAATCGCACAGCAAGAGATTTCATGATTAAGCATATTGATGAGCGTTGATGAAGGCACCCGTCTGTTTCTTCAATAGCCTGCGATCTCGGTCACCATTAGAAATGCACAAATTAAGTAGAGCATTCAACGCTTTTTGTCGGGCGCCAGCAGAAAACCAACTTGCAAAAGAAGGAATCATGCAAATGTAAAGTGTCAATTTTAGTTGCAAGATGATAGGGAACATCGCAAGATTCCACTTGATTACATGCTCTGCCCATGTAACCATGTTCAAATTAAACTATTTTCTCAGGACTCTTTATATAATTTCCATACTCTGAAAAATAAATTTCTTCCCAGAGAGAGAGAGAGGTGAACCGAAAAGGCAAGAGTCATGTTCCCTCTCTCCGTTAAAGACCACAAGGATGAAAGCCATTTCAATATTTTATTTATTTATTTATTCTACCGACTGACTGATGATGATGCGATGGTTATAAGCTTTCTTCTTTTTCGGTTGACTAATATTGTTATCATGTCATGAATTCAAGAACGTACGACCACTGTTGAATTTTTATTCCCTTTTTAAAGCTCATTTAACTTACCGATGGATATCAACACGGACAAGAGAAGGAGGACGCGGTACGGACGCATGGTTTTCTCATCTTCGCTTTGAACTTTTTTTTATATATTTATTTATTTTTGCTGGTGCATCAGTACTTAAAGCGAGATGCGTGATACTCTGAAATGATCATGTTGATCACGATGACTGGGTAGCCCGGTAGCAGTCCAAGTGTACATTAATATTTTTTATACCTCTTCGCCTTACACTAACACTTCTTATTATTCTGTCCATCTTGTCTTGTAAAAAAATAACAATAGAATTCTCTCCTTGTTTCTTCTTCATCTCATCTCAAGGTATGTGTACAAGAAGCTCTGATAGATAGATGGGTAAAGAAATGGAGTAGACGATCAGGTACCTCTCTCTTCTTTTGCCTTTGCATGCATAAAAGAATATATCTTTAAACAAAATACTCCATACCTGCTACTGTGCTACTTTAAGAAAATTATTCAAAAGGGTTTTTTACTCACATCATCATCATCGTTCATTTTGGTTTACAAAGGACCCTTCTTTGTTCACGTCTTGTGTTTTTCTTTAACTCTCTTCAGATTTTTAGGTTAGAAGAGAGACGCTAGTAGGAAATATATACATGCTTGGATTTATTTGGATATAGTAATAGTATTATATATGCAGATGTCTTTGACGACGACGATGATGCTGTTGTTGTTGTTCAAGAAGATGTAAATGTAATATACCTCCACCTCATCCATGTAATTTACTCTTTTTCCACCGTCTCCTTCTTCTTCTTCTTACTCCTCTCCTGTTTCTCTCTTTAATCACTTTTTGCCCCCTTGTCGTTTTTGTTGAACATGCAGGAGAAAAATTGTTATTCCTCGGGTAGCTACCGTGATACGCAGCATTTTCTTGGTGCACCCGAGGAACAAGAAAAAATGACGATGAAGAAAAAAGGACCATGTCCATTCGCTCGATTTTCGTTACACTTGTTGTTCCTCTACTGGATTCTAAGATGTTCAATGCACATGTATGTATGCATATAGTTGCAAGGAAAGATGTGTGTAAGTTGAAGATGCGAGTTAGAAAGGCGGAGAAATGAGAAGAGCGTCTTTCTTACAACACTGGCTCATCAGGCTTTATTTTTTGTTCGTTAGTTTGCATCTCTTCTCGGATTGTTATGATGATGATGATTGTACGTAGCTCATCTCATTTCTCATTATTATTACATAATCTAATGGAGCTACTGTGCTACCCCTGTTACACAACAACAACAAACAATTAACTACCTGAAAAAAATGAGTAGTATATACCAGTGAGCTAAATGGTGGAGAGACGTTGGTCTGTGAGATTGGACACTGGGTATCCCAAGTGCAAAGTAGAGATGAACACTGAACGTAAAAAAATGAATCAAGCAAACTGCCCCTTCCTCAGGACCATCATCTTCCTAGTTTAATTCCTTATTCTTTTTATTTCATCTTGGCTTCTGTTGCTTGTTGGTAGAGGATTTCTCTTCCCTGGAGCATCTTTGAGTAAAACGCGTAAAACGTTGTTTTCTTTGTATTTGTATGACATATGGACGGACGTGACGTGAGTGCACGCTACTTGCACGCAAAGCAAAACATTATTATTTTGGCTTGTTATTATTTTTATTCGGTAGAAATGTCAGATTTTTTTCATATGAAACATGCTGGCGATTTTCTTTTGAGAATTTTGTACTTTCAAAAGATATATTTTTTGGAGAAATCTATAGAGCCGAATTGAATTAAAGGCCAGGGAGACCACCAGCTAGCATCACCAAAGTAGCCCATTGTAATCATAATATTTAGTTCAGCTTCTTAAAATAGCTTTGAGATCATCTTCAAATTATTACCTGATTCCTATAAAAAGCGGCACGGCGAGTAGTATAGTATGCTGTTAGATGTATGTATCTATTACTTTTTTAAAGGCAATTGGATTGGGTGAGGTAGCAAGGTGAAGTCTGAGATAATCTTAAATGATACGATGTGATAAGTTACTGCCACACTTGAAGCAAACCTTAAGGGGCTCTATAAATGTTAATTGGCTTGAGGTACCACCATCAGCTTCTCAATTTCTAATCCTCGTACTTATTTGTAATGCACATTTGATATTCACCTGCTGGCTGTTGGTTAATGTTATGCAGTGGCCAGGGCTGACTTGAGAAATCACTCTTCTCAACCGTTAACGTCCAATAACTGAATGCAACTATATCTGTCCGTTTTATTCCTGGCATAACGCACTTATCCAAGTAATAAATTCTCGTTTCTTGGGATATCGCTCATTCTACCGTTATGAGAGTTGTGATTATACAACTACCGTTTTCAAGCGAAGCTTGTCTAATGCCTGCAGTCAAGTTCTCAAGTCACTTGAAATGATGTAATAATTTAATGACCGCCCATTGTGCTCCAATGTATGCATAATATGACAATAATTCATTGTGGAGGAGACATGACAGACACTGGAATAATGGAGAAGCCTCAGCCCCACCTGTTTCAACATTCTTCCTACACAATTACTGACCAAAGTCCACAATGAGCTACGCTACCGTAAACCCTTCAGCTCATAATATTCAAAGGTCCAGCCTCTTATACAGTTTTAATTGGTAATGTAATTTATTATGGGAAAACATTTCTATCTATAGAATGCATTATGCAGTTAGTTAGTTGGGGACTGGACCCTGGCTAACAACAGTATTCATAAATTGTGATTCTTCCCTTTTATGGGAACAGCAGCATGGTTGACATTGATGACTCCACCTTCTTCTTATCCAGTTGCTTAAATGTTAAAATCTTCCACAAGATTATCAGAGTATTCTTTACAAAGTATTCAGTACCAAAACCACATTAAATCTCATCATCGTCAACCATTCTTTGAAAACGCATTATATTCCAGAAGCTAAATCCAGTAGCCTCATCGTCTCATCGTGTTCTCTTTTTCTCTAATCTATTTTAAATTATTATCCAGCATAGATGCAGCAGCATCCAAAAAAATGGATCATCAAGCTCCAATTTTTTTCTCCATTTTCTACCTGGGTAAAAATAAAAACTCTTTCTTTCTTTCAAAAGCTCATTCAGTTTCTCAGATCTCCTACTGGCTATTCCGGTGATACTGCTGGGCTCATAAATTACCACCACCAAAAATAGCATCCAAGAGCCAGTTTTCATTTCATACAAGGCACGTATGAACAATAATAATAATGATGATAATGCCGATTGTTAAATGGGTAAAAAATCATTTTCTTTCAACTCAACAATAGCTACCAGGCTTACGGAAAAAGTACCTTTTTTGTATCTTTGGCTACTTACTGTGAAATGCAATCATAATCATTTTTGATGTACTCGAAGAGACTAACTATTTTTTCTCGCATCTTTAAAATAATACAGGCTTCTAATGAGTTTGGAAATCACCTTACCATTATACCATCATGAAAAAATATATCATCATCACTACTGCTTTTAAACTTGAAAAAAGATTTATTATAATGAAGCAGTAATATTATTGGGTAAGGTTCAGGTTCACAGTTTCTTTTGTTTTAGGAGAAAGGGTTGTAATGTGCAAGAGGGAAAATTAGATTGTTCTTCCTTTCTTTTCCGTTTCCATGTCGGGTGGATTAGCCCGCGCTTAGTCAGGATTTATTGTTCGTTTTTTCAGGTTTTTGGGGGACTTTTAGTGTCTACCCTAGAGTGGGTGGACAAGTTTCCTTGATTTTTTTTTGGGTAGGGTCATACAATATTTATAAGTTGTCAGTGATTAAGAAAGTGAATAATTAGCATATGTGTGTACCCGAGTACTTTGAAATTTAATCTTAACCTCGGTACATAAGCAAGTATTCACTGACTCTTTTTTCTCATTAAACTACCCATCGTTATACTCTTGAGTTTTCATTTCGCGTGCCGTGTCGGTTCGCCTAATGAGTACTTTTTCCCCTTTTTTATAGATTTTAGGCCAGTTTTGGGGGTTATCTTAAATTATACCCTACTAGTTTATTTTTATGGGCTGTTAGACACATTTAAGCACTTTTTGATGATAAAGAAGAAGAAGAAAAGGAGTACAGATATGGGGAAGATGAGAATGGGATGAAATCATGGCAGATGTTTTAATGAAAAATGGATCATAGGCTATTGTAAATTATATAATATCTATTATTGTGTAATTGTTTTGTACAAATTACAAAAAGTTCATGCAGAAATATAGCTGGAGTTTGTGCCAAAATCAAAATATTTTGATTTGGTAATTTTATAATTTCCAACCTTCCAATCCCTGTTTAATTGCTAATCGGCCGTAGAAATTGATCTCGGGCTAATTTCAATGTTACTCTTCTGCAAAGTGCAAATTCATGGACAAGCCGAGCTCATGTACACACAGAAAAGTGAAAAAATCAACAAACAACAGATAGAACATGCCATATTTAGAGTAGATAGCAAGAAGACGAAGAAGATGATGAAAAGACCTTTTTTTCCTATTTGGGTAATAAACGGTGCAGATGGATCATATCGCAAAGCCAGTAAAAATATATCCAGTAGCAAACTGGCAGCTGCTCTCTTATCCAACACCATGCCACCCCACCAACCTGAGCAACAGTCCTCATGTCGTGTCCAGTTCGTTGGCATTGCCACTGCATTTCAGAAGCATCTTACATCCGATCCAGTAGCCGTGTATACGAACACAGTCAATCTATTAGTTTGCATCCCTTTTTTTCTATCTTTGAACACAATGACTTGAGGGAAACATTGGTAATATGTTTTTTCTTTCTATTTTTGAAAACTGAATGAAAAAAGGGAAAACTAAAACAATTAAGCCAATCTTCTCTCAATCTAATAATTTTTAAACCAAAGAAAAGAAACCCTGTAAATCTACTAACGACAATGATGGTGGTGGAGGTGGTACATGAAAAAAACCTTGCTTGATGCATACACACGAAGAAAAAAAAACCTTTTCTTTTTTACCTTTTCTTAAAGGATAAGGAAGTCAACCTGACTAGCCGAGTCATCATCATCATGATCATCATCTCATCTGCAACATGTTCTCTCATGCTTTTTTATTGACTCTTATCTTTTCTCGCAGTTGTTTGCGTTGTCAGTTGCAGTCCGAGAGAAAAAAGGAAGAAGTAATCAAAATCAAACTAATTTTTCCAGGGAGCATCATTCCAACGAGCAGATGGACTGAAAACGAAACCAAGTTAGTTGAATGAAGGAGACAAAGGGTCTGTGCGACTGTGTAACATTCGCCTACGCTGAAGGACGCGGGAAAAATCACCACCGCTACTGGAAAGTACATCGATAAAAAATGGGACCCCTTTCCTTTTCTTCAAGACATGATCGGTAATGGCCATCGTCTTATATAATCATCAAGTTTAAGGCAGTAGGATTATGTACTCTAGAGGACAGAATGTAAGAAAGACAAACGTCAGCTTGAAAGGAAAGATGATGTCGTGCTAGAAGGAAAACCGATTAGTTTTTCTTTCTTATACATCTTCTGCCTTGATGTGTGTTAAGAGAAGGAGGAATATTACTAACCCTAAAATTAAACCACAAACCAGACTGGAAAAAGAGGCCTGTGTAAAATGTACATCTTCTTCCTTTTTTCCTCTGCTCAGCCATCTGTGTCTTTGTATAAACTGAGCACTGATAAAACTCATCATATGGCACTGATCTCTCTTGTCAGTTAGTACTGTACTACTACTACACATTTCCAGCTTGATGTATTGTATGACCGGAAGGGGAAATGGGATGAAGATGTGTCTTCTTACACACACTCGGTTCATAAGGGAAAAGATGAGGATATGGGGAGTTTACAGAACTTTTATGGAAATCCTAACGTATCATGTATCATGTATGTAGTTGTAGCCCTAGAAGAACAGAGAGATCAGTTTTCACCCAATTCCTTAAAATACGTAGAGCCTTATTTAGGTTTCCTTGCAATCAAGACAATAATGTGTACGTGGACATGACATGAGCTGACATGCACTGTGAAACTGATACTTTTTTGTTGGCTCTTCCTCAAAAGTAAATACGGGATTTTTTAGGTAGATTTGGTGTATTGTCAATGAAAAAAAGAGAATAGAATTTAATATTATTTATTTTTTGGACTAAAACTACGTGACTAAGTTGGTTCTTTTAAGATTTTATGAAAGACAATGAAAGGTGAAGAAGACACAAAAAAAAGAGAGAGATAGCAAGTTGTATGAACATTGGAAATCATGAGATGAAACCTGTTCATGCGTAAAGAAATAGAGAAAAAATCGGACAGGAAGATGAAATGATGATGATGGTAATAATGGTATTGGTGATGAGGATGGTTAGTTCTGCTCCTCTGTGTATCTTGTCTTAACTGACTGACTAGCTGAATGAATGAATGAATGGGGAAAATGGAGGGATCAGAATACGCGATCTATCTCCTGAGAATCCATATGATTTCCGGTCCTTGTTTCGATGTCGTTCATTCATTCCAGAATAACCTTCATTATCTCCTTTAAATATCTCCCTTGAAAACGGCGTGTAAATTGAAATCTACTCAAGACCTACATATCAAGTCATATAACAGCACCTTTCCAAAATTGTGTTTTTATTGCGTTTAACCAGTTTTCAAAAATCATAATTGGTAGTCCTTCTCAATTCTCCACCTTTATATATTACTATTAATGATTGTTACATACACTTGCTGTTTGGCTCCTTATCAAAATCCAGTAAAAATATTCCCAATGCCATTCCATTTCCCACGAACTTTCTTATATACCAAAATGATCCAGTCAGTGCACAAGTAGTTTTTATGCATAATAACAAGCAGATGCGAATCTAAAAATCTAAACAAGTCAAGAAAAAGCAGACCGGCTTTTTTTGGCCTATCCCAAAGTATTCCGCCTGAAGCCTCAACAAGTCTGACAGAAAACAAAAAAAGGGATTCATTTTCAGATGTATATAAAAAAATGAATAACCAGTTGCACTTCCGCTTTCTCTCCCCCGAAAAGAGCAACTGCACACGGAGCAGATGTGGATTATCACACTTTATCGTCCTCATCAACAACAGTCTCTCTTTTTTCATTCATCTCTATTTCTCGGCTATATACTTTGTAATAATAACATGAGTTATTCATTCGATTGTTCTGCATCACTAGTGCGTTGCATATGTAGGTATGCAGCGTTACAAAGAGAAATGACTATGACGTGGGAGGACAAGGACAGACAGCGGCTTTTTTCATCATCATCACCATCCCCATCATGATTATGCATTACACCGTTCTTGCTGCATAAATGCTGGGCACTCTGCAGTTTCCTTGTTCCCAGGCCTGATATAGAGAGAAGTGAAGGGAGCGATATAAATATAACTACTGATCTTTTTTTCCACCCTCATCATCAGTAACAAAAATCAAAAGCAAAGCAACCACTATCGTCATCATCATCATGATTCCAGCCGTCGTCATTTGCACCGCACCGTAAAAATATACATACATAGCCGCTTATCTAGCTCCAAGCTCCAGTAACTAGCCACATGTGGGATCATTGCATAATAATATTACAAAATGGAATGAATGAGTCAACTTGTTTTGTGAGGGCGACTAGACAACTGCGACTTGTTGTGTGAGAGTGAGTTGCTTTTTTGTTAGTAGACGATGCAGAATGAATGAATGGGTATTTAGATGAATGAAGAATGAATGATTCCCAGTTTCCATAGCAGTTATACAGGCAGTAGTACAGTTATTATAACTCTTTTTTTTTCGCTGTGGTTAACACAGAACATAAGAGATGCTGATAATGATAAGGATGATAATAAATGTTCGATGACTGACTAGCAAAAAGAGAAAACAGAGATAGGAAAAAAATAAATGTTACTTATGAACATGTTTTTCCCATGAAGTGTGTTTCCTTTGTTACTAGGTCAGTTTTATCAAACGGTTGCATATATTATGTATGCATTTTATCGCTACGGTTATTTGTTCTGGTATCGAAAACATATCGCTTCACTTGATCTCCTGTTTCGCATTAAAAATTCCGTTGTGGTGGCGATGCAAGATGCGGGGAGGTGAGGCGTTCATTCGCCTTGTGTTTTTATTTTTCTTTTGTTGGAGGCTTGAATGCCATTTAAAACTGATCAGTAGTCAGCCGGTGGGAACAGTATGGGTTTATGCAATTTATTTTTAGAAACAGCGTGGGAGTTGGAACAGTTGTATGTTGAAATGGCAAAGTCGGGATGATGATATCGCTTGATATTATGTATCTATGCACTTTGTTTTGTATGTTGGAAAACAACAGGATTTTTATTACGCGGTCACCGAACAACTAATGAGTCGGAAAGTATGTCAAAATTGTTTTGTTGTAGCGAATTTCTTCTTCCTTTCGAAAATCTCGAAAGCTGCCAACAGAAATAAAACGGGTTTATGTGAAAAGACCTTCTGTTCTCCTCTTTCATCTAATTCAAATTGTGACTTTATTAATGATAAGAATAATAATTTAAAAAGTTCCAACACTTTGACGACACATTTAACGTACCAATTTTTGTAGATTATGCGGAAAATCAATCTGGAAAAATGAGTATATATGATAAATAAATAATGTTATTTAAATGTGATGTACAATAATAATAACATGTATGTAAATAACTGACAAATACAGTGCTACAGCCTAATTTATTATTATTATTCTATAGAGCGACATTGTTATGTATGTTGTATGCATTTAAGTGTATGTACTAGTTTACTATATGACTAGTTACTACAAATTAACTAATGGTGACTTTAAGATAGTTACAGAAGTAAATTTGCAATTGTTATAGTGACCTTCAACTAAACGTTACTAAACTAAATCTCATTTACTTTAATTAGTCTGCAAGTCTACTATGTATATCTCTTGGAATACAGATTAGTTGTAATAATAATGTTACATATTATAATATTATGATGATCTAGAGAGACTGATGGATGCAATACTGATAGCTTGGTTAAATTGATACTTATGTTCTCTTGCATGGAAAAAATCCGTTAGTTTCGGATAAAACGGTTTTCAACATTTTTGCTGGTACTGATGATTTGACAATGATGACCACATGACTTCCTCACTATATAATATATTTCTCATTAATCGTGCCATTACTACAGATATTATTTTCTTTATATTTATTTTCATTATTTTTTTATTTTTCCTATTTGGATATTCATTCTGGTTAACGTGCTCAATCCATTTCAGCTTTATTCTTTCTACTCCTTTATTTTCTTTTCTTGTTGGTAGCAAAACGACGAGTTTGAACTCGACGATGAGCTGGACAATATTCAGCGTATTCTTCCCAGGTGCAACCAGCAGCCGAACAGCACTCGTCCGTGATGGACTTATCTTCCCGTTTACGCCTGTAAATGGCCACAAGCCACAACAACAATGTTACAACATACATATAAGATTTACTGCTTGACATTTAACTCAATTTTGAGTTATTTTTGTCCGTTACCTTGCATAACCACTCCAGGGTTTAATCACCATATTTGCTAGATCCTTTCCAATGAAAATGTCTCCTAATGGATCCCTTGCTGCTCCTGCGGAAGGAGAAGCTCCTTTAAATCTCTTCTCCAGCCGATAAATATCCTTCTGACACGCCCAGTCCATGTGAGCTAGCAGTTGATCGCGACATCGTACGTGCTTCTCTTGATGCCAAAGGGATTTCCATTCATTTTCGTTCCTTCACACAAAAGATACATGACACAAAATTTTAAATTATTAATTGTCATTAGTACCATTCCAGGTAGAATCATTATACAACACATCTCTCAGAGCAAAATCTCGGAACAACAAGAATCATTGAAAAGGTTAGCACGTTTGGCAGAACATTATACCATTTCTCATGTTTTCTTGCTGTTCACGTATGTGGGCGGAGAGGTGAACCAGTAGCTCGATGAAGAACAGGTAGAATTCGGAATAACTATTAAGAAGCAAATGCCAAAGGGGTACATGGCGCAATAATAAAAATGATGCCTAATGACGATGATGCCGCGTCGTAGATCAAACAACAAGAGAACGCTGGAAGGAAAGAAGCGGAAATTATTAAGGTATATATTGTTTTTCGTGTGTGTTTTAAGACAAAAGGATCCCCCAAGGAGAGAATAAAAGAGGTGGCGGAGATAAACTCGCAAAAGCTCATAAAAGTCGAACCCAGCAAACATAATAATCTTTGAACAAAGACACGTAGAATGAGAAAAAACATGTCGACTTTTTTTGTCGTCATCATACTGCTAATATAACAACATCACAGGAAGTTGTGATTCTTTCCATACAGCTTGGATTATTTACACAGGGGTTCATTTAAAAAAGGGGGAAAGAGAATAAGATGCGAGACTAAAGAGGCACTGGAGATTCTCACGTAGTTGCTTAATATGTTTAGCCGTTAACACACATACACAAAACCAACGCATAACCGTATTACTGAGAAAAGGCCAGGAGAGTAATAATGGCGTGTCATGTCAACATGACAGCTATATGACGCGACTATTTGCTTAATTGTATTTACCTGATTTTGAACATTTTTTGCAGATCAGCCTCTTTGGTCATACTTGCTGTTGTGGTATAGGGTGGACTCGAAGGTAGCAGAGAAAGTAGAGCCAGGAAAGCTATGATTTTGTAAAGAGTTGCTGCGGTGGTGTTCGGGGAAAATGACGACTGTTGTGAGGAGGAGGCTGATGATCCGGGTGGTGGTGCTTCTGCTGCTGTTGACTGTGAGAACGGGAACAACGACGATGATAAAAATGATAATGATGACGATGGCCACGACAATGAGGATGGTGGAAGGAAAGAGTAACAGATTCTCCGTAACGCTTCCATCAACATTCCTGAATAAAACACATTTTTAGATTTTGCATGGACATGTATTATATTTTTTTATGAAAAAGATGTACCGACCTGTAATACTTTTGTATTATGCATAACATTACCCAGAATATTTTATTAAATATTTTTTTGTTAGGGTTCGCTCACGGTTCACCTGAGTCATTGGATTTAATCCTTGGGAGATTACACAATAACACCGCACTGCTCACCAACAACGCTTCTCTATTCGGCGGTCTACTGTTTACCTCACTCATTTTTACTTGCATTTTTTGGAGAAGACGACATGTATGCATTCATCCGTGCCTTTTTATTAACATCTTTTTAACTTTTAAAGGAAGCCGAACCAAGAAGCATGCCGACTTTTGCTACAACGTAATGAAAAGGAAGAGCAGAAAAGAAGCGCAAGACATGAGTAATACAATGTTGGTGGCTGTGGCGGCCCTGGTATTACTGGAGATTATTAGAATGACTTATACTGAGATTAACATAATCATGATGATGGCGATGATCAAGATGATATGGTACATTACTCGGATTTTTTCCGTGTTAAACCTAGCTTAAAAAAGACAATCAAAGTGCATCAGCCGACAACCCACACACATACTATATTATTATTACTTTTTTTCTATTCTAATGGACCAAGAAATGAAGAAAGTATAGCTTTTCTGTTGAAATGACGATGACGTATGTGACCACCAAATAATTTCCGTTCCACACGGATTAACCCTACATCATCATATATAATGATAATTATTACCACGGGATAATAGAATGCCATGTAGTTCCGACAATGTCACATTATTATATTTGTACGCATAGTTCATTATTTTGTTCAGCTCCGTCGGTTTTTACCTGTACCAGTGTAGTAAAAGGTAGAGATCGTGACTAATCCCATAAAGAGCAAGATTAAAAGGGTGGCTAAAAACCTTGATGATGATTTAAGAAGCAGGTAAGAATAAAAACGAATTTTTGTACTAATTGACATGGGAAGAAAAAAGACAAAGCATTCTCTCAAGTGATTTGCTTTAACATTATCAAATTTTTTTCCTATAAAATTTAACAAAAATAATAAAATCTCAGTATGTCCCAATGCAACATTCGTTTTGCCGTGCCCAAGAGAGAAAAAACACCCCCTCCCTATTTTTTTGTTCAAAAAAAGGATAATAATATGATGATACCTTTTAAATATTCATGTCGGCACTGTAACAACGGATTACTTACGGATTATCATTACTGTATTTATTTTTCACCCACTTTTTACATTTCTTGTGTCCTGACTTTGGTACAATCGTCGGGCATGAATGAATGGAGAAGAAGGACAGTGCACTTTCCGTCAGTGTCTGTCTGTATTTTTAAATGTTTGTTAGGAAAAAAAAGTGTGTCGGCTTCCTTTTCTCTTTTTGTGCGTCTGGACAAAAAGGGAAAGGCGACAACGTCAATTATAATGTATACAACGACGACGATGATGATGACGGGGCATAACGACCAAAGAGAGGAATGAACGACATGACAACATCAGTTAAACCAAAAGTCTCTCTCTGGTTCTTCCCTGGGTGCATTTTATTGTAAGAATGTGTAATAGTAATAATAATACCATATAAAGTAAAAGTAATGCAAATGCCATTAAATCCATATATACCCACCTTGCTCTTTTTTTAAAACTCCACCAACAAAAGTGGTTATTTCTATTTAAACTCTTTTGTGATGACGATGTTGCTGCTGCTCTAGTCGTCGTTGTTGTTAAATGACCCTAATTACACGAGGAAAATGCTTGTACCTACAACAACGTCGCCTTACTTTTAAAGAAAATAAAAGGACTTTCTTAAAAGCGGCAGCATAAGAAAAATTCACCATGATTGAAACAAGGAACTAGAAACATTATATTATGTAGAGAGAAAAGGAGAATAGTACTACTTTGTTGAATGTGTTGGTTTACTACTAAAAACCAATTACTACACCGTTGTAATCTGATTAAATGCTTCTTGATGTATAGCGTACATATTTTACCGAACTAGAAACTTCAAATGGCATTTTCTACTTTGCGGCATTTTTATACCTAGAGGAAAAGGACGGTTGAGAAATGATAGCGGAACAGTGGTTTGAGGGTTGGGACCTCCTTTTGCTACCAAATAACTAGAGACTAGATTCGCCGATAAAATATTTATTCATTTTTTACAATAAAACTGCGCTATTATGTTGGTTGCGTCTTTTCAGGTATCTGCCCATGTATCTTGTAAATAGAGCAGTAATATTTATGCATTAATTTATTCGTAGATTAATTCTAATTACAAAAAAAGGTTATTGCAATAATAATGGACTAAAAAGCTCTGAGCTCTGCTGAACGCAAAATATCCTTTGCATGTTCTCCTCTCGGGTGGCAAGGAGATTGGGATGGGGATCATGATGGCTATAATGAATTAAACCGGGTCATAAATTTTATCCGAGAAAAGGGTGACCAGAGATGAATTTAATAAAACAAGTAGAAGAAGTAGTTCAGCTTGTGGGCATATAATGTAAGGATATGCAGGTGATATAACTTTGTTCTACTGCCAAGTCTAATTTTGAATGCAGATTAAGTCAAGATGCAATATTTTTTATTAAAAAAAATGGTATTAAAAGTTCATTACGAAACTGATCGATTATTATGACTACTTATATGCATTGATTTTTTTGTAGACTCGGGCGTTTTTGATCCCGCTCTGGTGGAGAAACGCATACACACACACACAAATTAATTCTAAAGGAATGATTGAATGTTTAGCTTTGAGCGGAAAACAAACAAAAGATTAATATATTTTTATCAGATTCAATATCCAATTTCGTTTACAATATTTAATAACTAAAACAAGGCATAGTTTAATAAAAGCATAATACGAATTAGTTTGACTACCAGTATGATTATGAAACTAGTTAACATACCAGTTTTTGTGTGAGGCAGACAGAATGGAAATCCAAAGAAGAAGAGAGGAAAGTGAAGATGAGCAGCAGGTTGACACAACACGCACAGGACGTGATATAGATCAAATACGGATCAAAATGTTACCAGTGGAAATATTTTCCCTACAAATTTATTTCTATGTTGACATACTAAACAGTACTGATAAATTTAATCAGTGCTGCCTGCTAAACAGTTTTTCTATAAAAAAGACTTATTTTTTTCACTTTTACAACAGACGCAAGGGGAAAAACGTGAAAATTTTCACGGATACAGTAACCAGTAAGATTATCTAGAATGTTATATAGATAATCTGTACTAAATGTGACTATGCACCGTTTAACGTTCAAATAAAAATGTACTAACTAAAAAAGGATTGGCTTGAGTGAGACTAACTTTGTATCTCTAGACCAAGGGTACAACTTACCACTTGAGGGTCAACTAAACAACTGGAAACTGGATGAGGTTTCGCAAACGATTTAATACACCGAGAAATTTGCGCTGACTAGGCACTTTGTAAAAACAAAGGTTTTTCATATATACTACGTAATAAGCAGAAATGGCAGCAACTGTTACACCTGGAGCAATGGTCATTTGCACTTGGCATTTGCCGTTTTTCCCTTCGCTAACAAACCGTTACCCCAACGGACGTTTACGGACGAACATTAAAAGACGTCAGACAGAAGGGGTGTGTGATATAAGGTGGTTATGCGGAAGGCAGCGTATAACGCTCCTGTTATCTGGTTCAGTCTTGTTATGTTCGTTGGAGGGTGGGTGTCGGTGTCGTCAATGCTATTCGCTGTAAATTGAAAAGTCAGTGTGGAAATGGTTATGTTACGCTGACGGTAAACTGGAATGGACTGACGATCAAAACAAGGTAAATCTTCGAAGATGTAGTTTTCAAGAGGTAAATGAAAAGGTAGGTGGAGGAGGAGGAGACAATGTTTTATTTCTGACTTGTTATCAAAACCGTGTGGTCGTTCATTAAAATTGCACTGACGTAAACCACAAAGTAAAATGTCGTAAACGTGATTCGTTCAGTATTTAGAACATTTTCAAAGTGGGATTGAAGTTTAAGTGCCATGCAAATGGTTTTTTCTTCGCGGATGCGAACTGTGTGCTCTAGAGAATATTATACACAAATCTCATTTATAAAGTAAAGAAATGTATAGTAGCTTATTATTGTTGTTTAACTTATTTATTTCATTATAAACAATAGTCAAAAATAAACTTTTGATAACGTTTCATTCTTACAATGCCCCTTTATACATTACGATACTCAGACAGCATTCTGGGTTGAGTAGGTACATTTTCAAGAGAATGTAAAAAAATTGTACACGAGTTGAAAAAAAACAGTTTTCGATGCTGATTGATACTTTTAATTCAGTTCAGAGAGAGAGTTGTTGAGGAGAAGAACTGGACTTACTCAAGACAGGACCAATTTGATTTACCTTTGTCGTGGTTGCTTCTCGTTGAGGTTACTCCACCTGACATCTAACAAAACCCACGATGACTACAATATACAACTAAACTACCCATATTGAGGTGTACATTTTCTCCAAAAGATTCCTATTCCAGTTCCCACTGACAGACTTTGTTCATTGCATAGTATACATAACTTCATTTCTATTCTTATCTACATTCTACCATTTATTTAATTTAACCGATTTCATTACATTAATCACTTACCCATCATTATTAATAAGACAAGATTGTATAAAAATTGATTGATACTTTACTCATTACGAATTGACAAGCGTTGCCCGAAATTTTTCACCGAATGAAGAAACATGTCCTTGAGAATTTCAACGTTGAGTGTTTCTTCGCCGTTAAGTTTCCCTTCAAGCTCGCGACATCTCCTATAATTAATTGGAAAATGATACGTTAATATTGACATTTTTGAGTTAGCTTTCTGTGACCACAATTAATAAAAACAACTCGGATTACACACTCGTTTGAATTTAACCTCACCCTGCCATGATCTCTAACGCCTTATTAATTAATTTCCCCTTGGAATTTCCTTGGTAGTGCATTAAAAATTGGTACAGTTTCAGCGCAGTATCGATATCGTACCACGGAGGCCCTTTTCCACAGAATATGTCACTAACGGTCTGTTCCAACGGCGAGATATTGTACTTGTCGGCTGCCAAGAATAGTTCCAAGGCAACTCTACAGTCCTTCACTGCTCCACTCGTTTCTCCAGTGTACAAGAATTCTAAAAGAGATTTTACTCCTCTTGCAGACATTTCCATATTCATTCGATTCGTTAGGGCTTCCTTGAACTCTCCGTGGAGCATGGCAGAAAGCACGTCTGATTGAGCTGAAACATGAAATTAAGTACGTCAATTAAATATCTAACCTGAATGCATTTTTACTTCAAAATACAAATATCTCTCATCACCACTTAAAAACATTTTGTGACAAGGAAAACCAG
>JAHZMV010006843.1:0-10751 GCA_027743765.1 Coecobrya sp. COE2
TGATGGCGATACTCGGACTCAAGATTTGACTAATGAGAGTGATGACGATGACGAAAATGCGTTGATTATTGGACTGGATGAAGATGAGCTCAGTGAATTTTTTTAGGATCCTATTACTCTCTTGTTTGATTTTCTATCTTTCCTGTTCCTTTGATTTTCTTTTTAAATATTAATAAAGTCGTATTAATATGTTTGTCTTTTGAAACCCTAATTTACCCTAAACATCATTTAAACATGAATAATGCTATAATATAACTTTCTGCATTGCATACACTAGAAATTACAGAAATATTATGATTTGGCATATTGTATTTTTACTTGCAATGAAACTTGATGGGAATGATGAGATTGTCAAAATACACGAATTGTAATGGTTATCATTGAATTTTTAATTGTACTTAAAAATTATTATTAACATGTAATGAGAATCTGGAATACTTATCCTTACAAAAAAAATTTTTATTTTAACTTACGATCTATAACTATCGTAAAAATTATTTTCTATATGATATAGACTAACTTAAACTACCAAATAACAAAATTCAAAGCCATACAAAGGACTCTAATTTACTAATCAATGATTAGTAATCATTTAGTCTTGTAAGTTTTACATTGACTTATTCTAACAAGAAACACTATTAAAAATATTAATGTTTAGATAATAATATATGAACATGACAAGGAATTACTTGGTATTTACAAATAAAGGTATTTCTTTGGAAATTCACAGTAGAATCCTGACACACATAGTTAATTAACTAATGCCTATAGTAATAATATAACAGTTACATTATTCTTCTAAACAGCCACCTTTTACTAATTCAAATTAAACGTTCTTCATAATCCGCTCTCTAGAGTTACTGATCTTTCTCTTCAGCGATCCAAACCGTCGTATTCAGAGGTTTTCTTGACCATGGCGGCCTTCAGCTTATCCGTGCAGACACCCTTGACTAGCTTCTGTTTCCTGGTTCTTGCGCTCTTTGGCCCAGGTCTTCGTGGTACTTTAAAGGATAAATCATCCTTATACAGTAAACCGGGGGCTGACTCAACATCTATCATCATGAATTCCCGAGTGCTTTGTCTCCAGTAATTCAAAGGTACCTATATTTATGAAAAAATCTCGATTTAAAAACACACACAAATTTAAAATCACAATTTAAAAAAAGAGATACGTACCTCATTGTAAATGTCATAAGAGCTATAAAGCAATCCCTCAAGCCCATCAAACATCTCTTCAAGTATTCGGTCTTCTCCTCCCCCTTCGATTCCCTCTAAGTCATCAATTTTCTGATTAATCTCCTCCATAAGCTGTGAAACCGTTTCCACCAACTCCTTTCCAAGCTCCATGCTTTGTTCTGCTAAGACGAATGACGGCATGGGAGTTCGAGATTCCATTCCAGGCCCAGATAGCTTTCCTATCGAGATTTCCTCCAATTTCGCCTTAAGTTTCAGTCTTAATACCTTGTTTGTCCTTAATATGTAACGCGATCCGGGTGTCAGTGTTGACAAAAAATTCTTTTCTGGAATCCTCTTCCATTCTGTAAGAAAGATTTGCCCGTCATCCTTCCTTCCAGAGTCTGCCTCGCTCGCCATCATTATCTAGTCACCTGGCACCTGGAAAACTTTAAAAAAAATAACCAATAATTAACACAAGTACAACTGTTAAACCCAATTTATAAAAAAAACCGATCATATGATGCTCCATTAGCTTTACAATAAACCTACTACACTTACTTTAACTCTCCGTTCAAACTCCGGTAAAAATTATAAATTCTAGTAACAATTAGCAACACAATATGACTCTCAACTAATGTAGCAACTCTAGAACAATTATACTACCACGATTTTCAAAATTTTTTAATAATTAAGCACGTCTTACTAAACCTCCCAAAAATCTCCAAAAAAACCAGCAAGTTGTTATGATAAAAAAAAGTGCGAAACCGAAAGCAAAGGCAAAAGACTGAGATGAGCCAAGGGAGCCGACTGAGCTCTCTTTGTGCTCGCCTCTACAGAAGATGCCGCAGAGTTTATGCAAAAATAACTTGTCTGAATACACAGCTTGTTTTTTATGCAAAAATCTTCAGCACAGATATTCTTTTTTTTTATTGAAAATGTAACAAAATTGATGACAAATTTTGTTAATTTGAATGACAATTAGTATGTTGACTTGATTCTCTTGCTTGTAATGTTAGTTAGTATTTTTGAGCCTTGCTGTGGTATTCCGATGACGAGGACGGATGGATGGATAAGGTGGTTTGAACCATCCTACGAGATATTTGAGAACGGAGATTGGTATGACTGTGTTCCCATCAACAAGGCTCCCGGGTGCCACCTCATCCCCAATTCCAATTTCCTCGTTCGATCTTCTGGACGATGCGTAAACGGGCAGGTCCTTCATTTCTTGCTCGTCCGTAGCCACCGTGCTACTCTGAAACAAAGGTAAAAAAAATTGGGTAGCCCTCTGGGATTAGTTTTAATTGAAAAGGGATTTAAATGGGGGAGAAATTAATGGTGTATTGATTGATTGGCTTACCAGGGGAATTGGACCGTTGATTGTTGGGGAAATAAAGAGTCCGGTAAAGATTATAAAAAGAAGGGAAAATAGAAAGAGGACTTGCATCTTGACTTTAAGGTGAAGAGAGGTTTTGGTTGGGGTTTCTTGAGAATTTTTGGATTTGAGGAAGGCTTGGCAAAGAATGACTCTAAAACTGTGACAGAAGTATCGAAGAAAACTAAAAAGTAGCAATTAAAAATTTTATGTTGTTTAATATTAAACTGTAATGATGCAAGAGTAATTAGTTTTAATTATTATGATTTATATAACTAATAGTTTTTACGCAATCAGAAGATTAATTGCCCGGTTTATTATAAATCAAAAATTTAGAATAGAAATGACTCATCTAAAAGGTGTTGCAATACTAAATAAATATAAAGAAGATTAGAATAAGCATTGGGCATATTTAGCATTTAAGTAAAATAAAAGTAATTAAAAAAAAATATTATTATTTTTCGACGTCATTAAACTTTAAAGAGTTAAAGATTCGGTTACGAAACAGGGCTGAGCATGAATGAGTAAAGAATGCATTTTCATTAATTAAACTTTAAAGTTAAAGTATTAAAGTTAATCACCAATTACTATAATTGCTTCATTAATAAGTAAAAATGAAAAACAACCTTACAACTTAAATAAATGTCCATTATTAAATGTATATACCGATGTACAGAAAAAAATAGGATGCATATAATATGTAAAATTAGAAGGCTCGAGAAAGAAGGATCTTAAAATGCTACAAAAATTATTATGCAAAATGCCTCCCGGAATTCCTACCAACGACCTAAAAAACGAATAATGCAAATGAAGTTAGGAAAATCCCAAAAATAGCTACAAATGACGTCGCTTCCACCACTGGCGACCCAAACAATAGAACATTTATCTCTGGCAATTGACCTATTATGCATTTCAAAGTAAATAAATATATTACTTAAAAAATTTTAATTTTGTAACTTTCAGTGAGTCATTTACAAAGTACATACGCATCCTATTTAATACATGCATCCACCAACTTAAAACATTTCTAAGAAATGACAATGCAATGAACGGCTCAAGTAAATAGCACAGTGCAACGATTTATTTAAAACGCAAGTGTAAAACAGCTTACATATTAAAAAAAATTATGAATTGCTTGAGATACACTACACACCGTATGTAAAAGTACTGCTGTGTGTGCAGAAGTAAATATGTACAAGTTACATTAACTAAAGCTATTATCCATCTCGATATAGTGCAGCGTAGCACACTAAATTGATAAGCGCCATTGTTAATAGACTTCATCCTGTAGTGCAAATGCATCCGTAATCCGTATCCTATTCGCAACAGCACACCATCACATCAGCATCCTCGATTGATTGAACAACTAAAGGGCAAAATGACAGTTTAAAAAACTCTTTTTTATGCAGTTGCTATAAAGCCAAGTAAACTTGATAATAGTAGTAATTTAATACTAATAACCATGATGATAATGATGATGATTAATCATGATAAATGACAAATGCAAGAGGGGAAATAAACTTTATCAGTTTTGTTGAAAAATTTCCCCTGCAAATATTTTAAATGGGTCGTTGTAACAAAAATGCTGCTGCTGCAGCAGCAATACAAATTACCCAGTCAGTCCCTCTAACTACGCCGCTCCACCGCATCATGTCCCACTTCCTCAAAAAAAGTGAAAGTTCCCAGCAGTTTGCCTCCTCGCCCATTCATTGCCATTGCGATGTGCCATCTTCATTTTTTTCACAAGGTCAACTAATTGCCCGCCCAGCAGCATCAACAACTCAGAATTATTCTGCATAGCAGCATCTCGTCTTTATTTTCTCCGTCGTATTCTAAGCTTTTCTATTAAAATCCGAGTTTTACTCGTATAGTCAATGCATTATCATCAACATGTCGTGATATTCCTCACGCTCACAGAGTTATCATCACTTTTATTACAAGCAAGTAGCATACATCTAAACAATTTGCTCTAATGTCGGTACATTAAAATGGTCAATGTAATGGTCAATATGTACTTTTTTATTTGTGTATATATTTAGCAGTACACGCTTGGCTTTTCAATATTTTATATTAATGTTACTTTTTTCAAGAAGAAGAAATGCTTTTTTCATCATGACTATAATGATAAACAATAGGCCTCCTTCCTTCCTCCCTCCTCCCTCCACATGTACATAATAATAATTTTTATGAGAAATAGTATACTTGGTGTGCATGATAATGATGATCAATGATGAATGGCACTTGTAACACTCCAACCTGACTTTTGACGAAAACATTTGCTCTGGCTGTACATATATATATAATCTCTCCTGTTGCAAGCTTATTTTTTTTCTAGAACTACAAACAAAAAAAAGTATTATGAATTCACGGCAACACCAACCCCACCATCATCAATAAGATCAAACAAACATCTCAGACTTCCTTACTTTTTAAAGCGTAATTGTTGCTGTTTGAGAAGAAAATGAAAAAAATACATATTATAGCTTGGCTTGTATACCTAGAGAGGTGCGTGCAAGAGGGGCATAATGCACGTCAAGTCAACAGTCTACTAGTTATCGTTTCAATGTTATCAGCGAATGCTTTAAGAAAATGAGAAAGAATCAATCAGCATCCCCACAGGTAAGTCAACAATGCCAGCAAAAGAGAGGAGACAAGCAACCCATAAAAAAGTAAAGTGCAGTGTGCACACTACTACAATCTCATGAAAATACACACATACACACAACAGCAAATAATAAAAAGAAAGATGGATGAGTGCCCTTTTTTAAGGAAAAGCTGAGGTCCACACATTCATATATACCAAGAAAAATAGACAAAGATTTACTCACTCAACTCTCAACAATGTAAAGAGATTTGTAACTGTGTGAGTAATAATAATAATAATAATGTTGAGAAGATTGAAAGAGAATGAAATAGCGCATTCCTTCACACAGGCACTCTTCTGACTGATCTGATCTGATCGGATGCTGCACGGCACTCTTATATGCTTACTTCAAGAGTGTTTTACCAAGTCACACATACACTCACAACAATAAGTAGTAATAATAGCATTGTTGCTTGAACGCCTTGTTGATCATCTCACTCTGTATTATTTTTTTCTCTCTGTCTTGTGTACTTAACGTATTATGATAGGTTTGCATGCATTGTCTGTGTAAGAGATATAAAATTGTATGCTATGCTCTTATCTGTAAAGTGTGTTATAGTTATATTATTCGTTTAAAGGAAAAGTGCTATACCCTCAGCAGTCACATCCGGTACTTGGCAATTGCCTCGCTATAAAATGTCGATAGGGGTTCCGATGCATTTTCATTCCGTCTGTGAATGCTGCATCAACCTGAAAGTGCATCCTATCTCATTTTTTTTTCTCTTCTCTCTTCGTTTTTTTTTCTTCTTTCGCTTGTGTTGCTCATTTGGCGTCTTCGTTTTTAGCTGTTTAGTGTGGTCGGCAGTGAATGCATAAATATATTTAACTTGGTTTTTACTTTGCTGTTGTGTCAGGCTAATTTTTTTTTGGCCGGGTGATAGCTTATCTGGAGACTGTTATATTTTTGCTTGTCAAGTGGATTGTGTGTAAGGAAAGTGGTTGTTGTGGGGGGACTTGAGAAAAATAAAGTGAGTCTATAGTGCCCGGCTTTATAGGGTGAGAGGAGAAAGGAATTATATTTTTTAAGGCGGTGGCGTCTTTGTGAAAAAATTGGAGAAAGAAATGAATCTTTCCGGAAGTTCAAATGTAACCGTGGTAACTGTGGCAGTGGTGGTGTTGGGGCTGGTGGGAGCCATGTTACAAAGTTGCATGGCTCAGCAGCCAGAGGAGTACATGATTAATAGTTACTATGGAGAGCCCGTCTACCAAAGTAGCGTGCGTCATCCGAGAAGTATACTCCAGAACTTTGCGGTGGATAGGATGCTCAAGGATAACGGTTTTGTGCGCTCCATTATCAACTGCGTGCTGGACAAAGGTGAGTAAAAAGAATTTTTGAGAAAAAAAAGTTGAGTGGTCAGTGACCTCAAAAAGCGGAAATGTAAAGTAAGAATGCATGTGCGAAGTTATATGTTTCAAGAGAAAACTTTCTACAGAGAGAGATGGATAATAAAAGAGAGAGACGGGTAGAGAGGCAAGGCATTTAATTAAATGATTAACTGCGTCAAGTGAAAATCATATGAGGAAACAAGTTTCTGTGCTGTAATGACTGATCTACATATATACTAAACCATTAGAGAAGATGACGTTTGACAAAAACTCTTGTAGGTAGTTTGGCTGACGACATTGTAAAAATGTATGAATAAATATTACATACTCAGGCCCCGATATTGAAAGAAACCCAATTTGAAACTAAACTCATCAATAATATGCATAGGTATGTATGTACAGTAGGATTAACTAATTAATTTTTGGGCATTGAAAATGGTCGACCTGATTTTCGCATAAAAAGTGAATCAGAACATGACGATTTGCGTGTTCTCAATTTTATTTCATTTACGTAGCAGTCTAGCAGTAATTAATTGATCGAGTGATGATGAAATACTGGAAGTCTGTCTTCCTTCAGTTGAGGAAATGTAAAAAAGCCTACTGACTGATGTCTCCTCTTTAAGTACCTACTTGATATTAATTAGGACGGCGTACTTACTACCTACTCATGTATTAAGCTTTTGTAACAATGCAATCTCCGGTCTTTGTTTCAAACGCTTGACCATATATAGGCATCTAACAATCTACGACAACAATGTCACACTTGAATTACCTTGCTGCCAGAGAGCTCTTTCATGTATGCAACTCTCAACCAACTTCTTTTCCTGGTTTTTTTAACCCCTTTCTTATTTTTTTTATTGTCACTTCAGGTCCATGCGAGTCCAACGGGCGAAAACTTCGTCTAATGGCTCCAGAAATTCTCCGTGGTCAGTGTCCCGGTTGCTCACGCACAGTTCACAACCAAATCCGCCGAGTAATTTCCCACGTACAGCGCAACTTTCCTGTTGAATGGTCAGAAGTTACCCGAAGATTCATGAGCTATAATAATCCTGCACCAGTTCAAGAATTTGCACCTCCACAGCCACCACAACCAGTGCCCGCCTACAACCCGGATCCAAACATGAACATGTACCAACAATACGGCTAAATATTTTAAACCTTATTTTTTTGGCTGAAAAAAAACACATCTTCGGAAAAAAAATCCAAAGCTCATCCTTACATCTGAAAATACAAGACTACACACTTTACTATTAAACGTTACATTATGAGTACATAGGCATAATTATAAAGTGTAATTAATACTGTTTGTAGATATTATAGCTTTAGAGTCTCTTTTTTTTGTATACCAAGTGGAGTAACACGGTTCAAGCTGTTATATTTTATATATACATATATATAATTTAGACTATTTTAGCTCTACATATTTTTTTTATGTATTGTTGAATTGTTAACTCTTTTGTTGCATTGTTTAAATATGCTATGCTATATACACTGCTGCTGCGGCTACTATACTAATTAGCATAAGGGAAAAGTAGAATGATCCTGTCCTGTTCAAGATGACAAGTATGATAATAATGGTGACGACTTTTAATCGTCTTTCTTCAATAACCAAACCATATTGCATATTATCTCGTGTAGCTCTTCACTGATTGTTGCGCGCGGCGGTATGGTGTGATGTGTGTGAGCCAGCTCATTTAAATGTATTATTACCTTTTACCTAACCTACCTACCTTATAACTGCACTTATAAATATTATTGTACTTCAACAAAGCTCGAGTCGTCTCTGTCGGTCGGTCGGTCGCCGCATCGTCGAGCAGTCAGTCACAAAAAGGACAACAATAGTGTTTTTTTAGCTATTATTGTTGTCACTATACCACAGTATCTCAGTCTCTTTTTATAATAGGTTATCACACATAGTAAAAAAAATGATGAGGATGATGATAAATAAAACTGATTAAACTCTTCTTCTTATATATTCTTTCCCTACCGTCTACTCACTAAAAAACTCCACCGTATTTTCATCGTCCTTTTTGTCGTATATGTCAGTTGAATAGTTATCTCTCTCTACTCTAAGTTTAGTGATTGTTATACTGTATGTTTGTTAGCTTACTTTTTTTTACTGTACTCAATTTTTTACTTCTTCTAACTGCGTCTTCACAACAAGAGAAGAAATAATATGTGTACCAATATAATAATGATTATACTTTAAACTACTACTCAGGCTATCATACTTGTGAACTTTAGTTATATTTTTTGTATTTGCTTACTCACTCATTCTTTTTATTTAAAAATAATGTATATGATGTTATACGTACTATGCTCATTGTTGCATTAACACAAATTATTGTACTATTATTATTATTATGATTATTTCGCATGTCCTTTTTCCGTTCTCGACGTCATCATCCACTTCTTGACTAATTGTATCAAACTCTGTTATTGTGTGTGTATTTTTTTTTGTTATGAGTGTGTATATAAAAATATGAGCGAACCTATATTATGTTACGTTCCCTATTTTACCATTTTGCATTGTTCAAACGAATCGTAATAATAATGATAACTATACAATGGAATAATATTAATAATAAAAAAAAATTAAATATAAACTGCATGTTATTTTTTTCTTCAAAGTGTAGTTACTTTAGCTTCCGCTTGAAAGCAAGTGGTGTGCAAAATAAAATGAACATGATGCTGCATTATATTTATATTATTTTTTTAGTTGGCTGGTTTGTTGGTAGTGATAATGGCGAGTCTGGTAAATTGTAAGTTGTCAAGCCACTGCAAAATTAGAAAGGTGAAACCATCGCCATTAAATCGTCAGTAGCAACAAGTATGATTGTTATTGATACCGTTGTGGTCGTCTGTTCGCCGTTACAGTAAAAATTATTTTTTTACGTGTGAGCGCATTATGTGTACGTATTCAACAAGCCGCCTTTATGAAAATTGTAGTGCAGTTTGCATGCATGCATCTATATCAGCATAAGATTAGAGAACTTGTGCATATTTGCCTTATCTGTTTGCACTGGTGCAAGTCGTGCCTTATCGATTTTATTATCATGTGTATATTTTCGTGTTATTAAGTAGCGGAAAGAGCATACATTTTACATGGCATATCGATGCTTGACGAAAATTCATTGTAAAGTTGCCATAAAACTATTTTAAAGTCTGGATTTGAAAGACATTCCAGATTTCAAACCAAAATGCATATAAAAAGTGTAGACAAGAAAAAAATGCTGGACTGAACAATGCATGTCTCCGTGTTACAAAGACATGTTACCTAACCAACCAATGAATCATAACAAAATAAATACAAGCAGCTGCATGAATTGTTGCGATGACTCAAATGATAACAGAGAATTGTTGAAAATTACAAACTTACTAAAAATGCAAGTAAACAAACAGGCTATTTATGTAGTCGATTCGTTTGTTGGAGAGTTATCATAAATGTCTTATCATCATCTCAGCAGTGGAACAATATGTATGGCGTGATACAAGTAAACGTGCAGGTGCGCTTGCACGATATGCTTCACGAGTTTACTAATTACTCGTGTACACAGACAAACGCTTACAGAGATTTTATACCACACTGACTGCACACACACACTGCCTCTTTCTGTATTTTTCACTGCTCATTGTCGACAATTGAAAGTGGCAGGCCGGCATTTCAAACGGCAAAAAAGTTATTATAAATGAGGAGCCAGTAGACCAAACTACATTAAATCTCTTTTAACTTTTACTACTTACAGCTCTACATTTAAATTGCATTGCAAAGAGCACAAAAATAAGCCATCAGCTATATACAGGATCACTGCCCACAGTTTGCAATGACTAGAGAATATCTATATGATCATTTTTTTTTTGATGAAAGCACATTCTTCACTGGTCATTCATCATAGTTTATAGTTATGTTAGTGTGGTGCTTTACTTGAAGATTGAAAATGCTTTGCATGCTTATCTCTATTATCCTGCATACCTATACATCGCATCTCTACAACGAACCTCACGTATGAAATGTTTAACTTTGTAATTAGCAAGTTTTCTGTGCGTAAAAATAATTCCTTATGCACTTTTGACTTTTTACTCGTCGCCATTGATTTTTTTTAGCTTTTGTTCTATGTAATATTTAGTAGTAATAAAAATATATATATGGCACTTTATTATGTGCCATAGGCACATTATAAAAACAGGAGGTGGTGGGTAGGGGACAAAATGTCTGTCTGTACGTCCGTACGT
>JAHZMV010006844.1:0-14542 GCA_027743765.1 Coecobrya sp. COE2
CCCTACGAAATTTCCCCCATACGAGTTTTTCCCCAAACTTATATTCCAAATATCTTCATGTAAAACGTCTCCACGAAAATAAACGAAACTAATTTAGTATGTTTTTAAGTATTTTCTTATTTTGAGTTTTCAAATACAAAGTATAATTAAATCAAATCTATGGGTTGAAATGTTCCTTACCAAATACGTAATAAACATGTACATCGATTAGATGGGTAGGGAATTTATTATGACGAGTGTTTGTAAATGATTATATGGAACATTTTAGATGGGGAAAAATCGTATGGGAAAATTACGTAGTGGGAATATGTCGCTGTGGGAAAGGTCGTGTGGGGAAAAGTCGATATGGGGAGATGTTGAGGGCAAATGTCCTGAGGGGAAATGTGTAGGGGAAATAGCATGGCAACCCTACTAACACCGGGACTCTCCACAGGACGTTTAAAATGTTAACACGCAAAGCCAACACGGTTTAGTGTTCAGCAGAAGTCTTTAAAGATAGACTCATGACGATGAAGATGAAATGTGCATAAACACGTACATTTATTTTACGTATGTGAGGTCATGCCGGTTGTGATCTCAGCTTGATTTCAATCATCTCACCAAAAATTCTTCAAGTGCATCCCATTGAAATGAACACACTTTTTATGCGGCGTGGACCTAATTCATTGTGCTCTGAAGTTCCCTTAATCTGCCAACCTTTGTTTCACAATTTTTGCTATTATGGCAATATAAAACGCACTCTTCCTTTTTGTCAAAACTATTATTAATACAGTTGAAAAAACCTGACTTTTTGAATTGTATTTTATAATCTTGTATGACCAATTAAATTGTAGGCTACCTATTTTTTATGTATATTTTATAGCGATTAATAAATGTGATGATAATGATGTGATCAATATATAGCTAGCATCAAGTCAAAAAATCAAAATAAGAAATTTTAATTTATCATCATTTTAACACAAAACGTACTGCTGTATGAAATGCATGATTTCGGTGGTTCCAGTTTTTTGTTGGTAAATCTACTTTCAATTGTAAAATTCATCTGTAACATTTCATGGTACAAGTGAAAAAATTGGACAACATATTTTTTTGCTGTTTTGCTGCTTGCCACAGAGGGTGTGGCATTTCATGCCTTTTAGCACATGGGGTGTAAATTGTAAAATGCTAACCTTTACACCTAATCATAACAACAGATGGAAGATACAAAGGTGAAATTTCAAAATTACTAAAAAGCAGCTCGTACGCTTCTGATAAATAATGGCGTGACATCTGTTAAATTAACAAGCTGAGTTGCATGTATACATACAACAGCGGTATCAAACGGATATATTTGTTACTTGTTTCTGCAACCAATGATGGATCTACACACAGTATCATTCATTTTAAGTAGGCTGGGCTCATCTTCTCTTACAAAAAGTGTATCCTTGGTGATAAGGAAAAAACATTGCCAGCTTCTCATTTAAATATTCACATAGCAACAAATGACACGACTGATTACGAGATTGTGTGCAGACCCAAGCCAGCTTTTGGGTGTGACGTGGTCTAGAAAAGTTGGGTCAGTGAAATCGTGCAAGATTCTAGAAAAAATCCTGTGGCCATTCGTCAAAACATGGTATTCAGATTTTTTTGTGAATAAGAAATCAATTTCAGGAGACGCTATATATTTAACAGGCGTAACTTGTAAGTTCCCAAATACCCGGCTAGATTAATTGTTACTGCCTTTTTTACATGTATATTTTATAATATTAAACTCCTTTTGTAATTTTCACGTAGGTTTTCCTGGGAAACTAAACAACTCAGAAAGACAACTCCAACTTAAGTTATAGGTTAAGCTACAGAAAACTGTAAAAATGTGTAGTACACTGATTGGAATACATACATTCATCCTCCGGTCCACATCGCAAGTTTTGTGAGTAAAGTTTCAACATTTTTTTAATTCAAAAGTTAAATCCAACTATAGTATTCACTAAGAAGGACGCGGACACTTGAAACGTTTGTGATTTCTTCTTAATTTTAATAGGAGCTCCAAAGATGCAGTTTTAAGAAAATGGACAGGAAATTACCACGCAGAAAAAGACTAAAATAAGATGGTTTTGAGGATTTATTGGCTCGTTTGCAAGGTAATTTCTATTCATAATTTTAAAGCATAATTTCCCTGCCAGAATACAAGCAAAATTTCTGAAACTAGCCAAGTTTATTATTATTGATTTTCCAGGCGTTATGGACGATAATCCGTAGTCCATGAGCCCGGTTGTGGAAGCAGCAATCAACAAGTCCTCGTCACCAAATCATCACATCCGGGCACACGACCAAGGAATTATCGTCGCTGGAAAATAATTACCAGGTGGAATCTACTTTGACTAAATTTTATGTAAATAATCAAATAGATACACATACGTAGAATTTAAGAGGAGTGCACAAAAGGGTTTTTTTTGAAATAGTAAGACCCTTAGTGATAATCAGTTACGTTGGTATATTGCAAGAAGGCAAAGCAGAATTTGAATGATGAATCTTGTGGCCAAATATGGTTCAGATTATTTTTATTTAATTTTCAAGAATGTAACATGTCGGTTTTCGTTTTAGTTTTTTTGGGTATTTTCTCCGCTTTTAAGATTTTAAACTGGTTTCAGCAAGGATTTCATTGTTGTTTTTTGTAATTAATTTATCAGTCAAATACAAATATAATTTGATCGATTCATTCAAATAACTTCATAATATTCAGGAAGACTTTCATGGGAGAAAACTGTATTGTCTTGAGGACATATTGTGTGATAATAACTTTAATGGTGGAAACAAAAATATTTTCATGTGAGAAAGACTGGTAAATGGAAATAGTACCCAGTAGTAAATGATTAAGGTTCAGAAAATGTTACATTTTCACACATAGCATTATATGAGACATGGTATAAAAAGTACGAAGCCATTCTTAATTTAAAACATTAATCATTTCACAACACAGTTTCAAAACCGTCATAGTATAGTACTCGTTTTAGGACAAACTATTACTGACATTTTAGAGATAATGGAACAATTTGCTGTGAATCTCCCTGACTTCTTGAACAACATTCTTTTTGAATACTTCGGCATAAGTATGATTATACTAGCTCAGGTTTTTATTATACTGAACTGCTTATATTTTAAAACCCTAAATGTATGGGGTGGATAGTTACAAGCAAAATATTTGCACATCAGAATTTTTGCAACAGAATAATACAGCCATGTAGCCTCGTAAATATTCTCTGCAAATCGTCGAAAGCTTACTTCGTTACAATTATTGCATATTTAATAACGGATTTATGTAACAGAATGTCAACATGTAAGGGAGCACATGTTTTACCTAATAAGTTTTAAGTGAGACACAAGCTTAGCATATTCACAAATAGTGATACATACATTTTGCTCAACTAGGATTTTTCCGATGTTCGTTCCCCAGTTTCGGATCCAATCTCAAAAAATAACGGATAATATATAATGACTACTCTGGAAAATGTACATAACAGCTTGGCTTCAACTTATCTTGGCTTGGCAGTTTTCGTACATGAAATTAGTGTAAATAGGACAAGAGAACGGAGAATTAGATGAACATATTTAGATCAAATCCCTCTGGAGTATCATTTTAGGCATTTTCAACTTTATTATTAAATACCCTTATTAGAATATAGTTTTGACAACCCGTCAAGGCTTCAACTTATATGTCGACTCGACATTGTCGAGTAATAGTCATATCATGGTCACGTAGTAATCATAAAGGAAAAATATTTATTAGATAATGCCAACAGTTGAAAGATTTTAATCAATTTGGAGATTTGATGCGGATGTTTCTAAGGTTAAATGTTCACCAAAAATGTGAATGTTGATACAGAATTTATAATACTATTCATTTAAACATTTAAAGTCAATTTTGCTTATAAACAAATCGACAAAAATTGGTTAACTTTCAAGCAGAAAGCAGTAAATTGTAATTAGGCTAGATTTGAGAGTGGCTGCATTGTGAAAAGATATGCAATAGAAACAATAGTTATGAAACGTCATACATTTCTAACCTACAACTAAAACGGTAAAAGTATTATTTTGCAACGGAATGTGCTAATATCGTATATTTACCATGATATAAAACCGCCAAGAGACGTTGGGTTTCAAAGGAAACATTTAAAATAATATGTAACTCTTCGTGATTTGCGACTAATTTTCGAAATTTTGCACAAATTTGATATTTCCACTGCGGTCGACAATGATTTGTCATTTGTCTCATCACAAACTTCCTCAAGGATAAAAACTTTATGACTGTATGACAAAATGACAAATTGTGGGCGATACCACTTTTACATATAAACTTAACGAGATAAATTTTCACATGTTTCAATTTTGTATTTTCACATTGAAAACATAGTTCTATTGGTGATGTAGGTACACATGATGCATTCTTATATTTGTACATTGCAAATAGGTCAGCATATTAGAAATTTATTTATAAACCATCCCAGCAAACGATATGGAATACGCGTCTAATTCATTAATGATTGAATAAAAAATAAATGAATTAATTTTTTTAATAATTTGAATTCTAAATTCAATTAACCCCATACATCCGTCTTCAATAGTGTATTTCAGAAAAGGTGTACTGAAATTTTGAATATATTCGAAATCACCAAAAATAATTCGTGAGTAGACGCTTTCCCTTGTTGATAACATGCACTGTGTCTTTATGCTCACTACGATCTGTATATATGTACATATCAGAAAAGATGAGCTAATAAAAACGCCTACGCATACTTTCAGATAGACACATTTTTAGCAAATTTAGCAGCAATCCGCAAAAATTAGGGAGTTGGCTCTTCAAATTTTTCAAATAAACCGGAATTTCTAAATTTTAAATTCCTTGCCGTTAGGAGAACCAAATGCAAGAAGGATTTTGATGAATATCAGGAATTTTCCCTTTCCCAGTCCATCTGCAAAGATCAATAGTTGTTCCTATGTGTCTACTGGATCGCACGTGTGACTAAATAAGTGCCCTATTGCGCGGTTTAAAATAGCTATAATTTAATGGTTTAGTTGAAAAAATCTTTCATCAGAGAAATGGAGCGAATCTTGCAGTAAAATATTAAGTGCATGTCCAGCGTAACTAGACCCTTGGCATGTAAAATATCGGTAGAATAGGAAAAGAAAAAAATAATGTGGGACGTGTAACATTTCATTGTTTCTGTTGTATTCATATTTATAATTGGACTCACTGGCTGACTAGTATTATGCGTTGAATGTCACTACTTGTCATTCGAAACGTGAACCTTGGAAAATTTATTAAACGAAACGAACCAAAAATGTATTTCGGAACGTTTTCTGGCCTCAAGCAATTTGAATGCTGAAATGTAGTATAGCATGTGTGAAATGTGGTAGGAAATATGGTATGGTAACACGAAATTCCTGTTTGAATGTGCATATGTGAAAACAAACAATACATTTCATAAATATTTCCAGACAACTGAATCGTTATTGGAATTAAGAAATTAGAATTAGGAATAAAGAAAAACCAAATCAGGCAAACTGCTTTCCAAATAATTTGTAAGGAAAGTATAATAATATTGTATATTTATTCTAAATCTTTGATTTTTAGTTAACATTTTAAATGGAAGAAGAATTCCAATGAAAATCAATGCGCCATTTCCCCGTTCCAAGACCTTATGCTAATATTCTCATTATATATTATTTATATATTAGCCTCAGAAAATAAAGGATAATATATAATGAGTACTCTGGAAAATGAACATAACAGCTCAGCTTCAACGTATCTTGGCTTGTTAGTTTTCGTACCATAAACTAGTGTAGGACAAGAGAAAGGAGGCTTTGAGGAACATTTTAGAACAAATGTCTCTCAGCTTGTTTATATTTTTGGACTCGTATTTATTATATTTATTTTATACCAGGCTACCTTTGTTAAATTGGGCAGATTAAATTTTACAAACCGAAATGTTAGCAAAATGCTAAGTTTGCTTTGGAATATGTATAACAAGGTATTATTACACTGTTTCATAAATATTCTACCCGAAACAAAGGCGGCATATTCAGTTACAATTTATTCACATGTTAATGCGAATTTACGTAACTACGTCAACATGGTTATTTTAAGCACATCAGTCTTCAAATGTGTGTTTCAGAAAAGGTATACTGAAATTTTAATATATTCGAAATCACAAAAATATGTCATGAATAGTCGCTTGTTGAATTAATTCATCATGTCATTGTCCTCACACCAATCGTGATATATGTACATATCAAGACAGATGAGCTAATAAAAAGGCAACGCAAGCTTTGAGATGCATGCATGTTTAAAAAATTTAGTAACAATACACAAAAATTAGGAAGTTACCTCTTCAATGATTTCTAATAAATCAGAACAAGATCGTATTTTTATACTAAATTTTAAATTTCTTAACATCAGTCATATCCAAATACAAGAAGAGTTTGGATGAAAATGATTGAATCATGTTCCACTTCGCATCACTAGTAATTCATACACTGGGTCAAACAAATACCTGGACAGTTACTTGCAACCCATGTAAAATCGCAAATCCGGAAGTCGATAATTTCGACATGCTCGGGACTACAAATTGCTGCCCTTGTATGATGGGAGAACTAGGCGGGGGCTTCCAGATCCACTTTATTTCATTAAAATCGGTTCGTGCGCTTTGAAGCTACGACATTCACAAAATAGCTTATTGGTAGTTTCTCACGTTTAAATGCCCCTTTAACACAGCGGCTTCAAGTTTTTGGATTGCTCAAAATTGTAGACAGCGTAATTCCAAAACGCGTGAACAGATTTCAATGAAACAAAGTGCATTGGAAAGCCCTCACCGAGGTCTCCTTGGTCCCGGCGTACCAAGGTTTCAGCTACAGGTAGGTAGAAATTATCGCCTTCCAGATTTGCGATTTTGCATGTGCTGTAGGTTACTGTCCAGTTATTTTTTTGACCCACTGTATGTAGCTACCCGATAGCCAGATTCACGAACTATGTGCCCAGTGCACGGTTTAAAAATTGCAAGGTTTAATGGTTTAGTTGAACAAATATTTCATCAAAGAAATGCATCGAATCTTGCAGTAAAATATTAAATAGGTGCATGTCTAGCATTAAATTACCGCACACATGTAAAATATCGATGGATTAAAATAATGTGAAAATTGGAACACTTCATTGTTTTCGTTTTATTTATATTTATAATTGAATACACTGGCTAACAAATATTTTGCATGGAATGTAACTGCTTGTCAGAGCAAAGGTGAACCGTAAAAAGTTATAGTGGGATGTATTCTCAAATTAATCAAAGAAGTGAATGTTTTCTATATTAGGAATTCTGATTTAAATAAGCATCTGCGTACTGACTGAATATAAATCTAAATGGTGGTGTACTGAAACGACCCAAAAATGTATCTCGGAGGGTTTCCTAATCTCAAGAAATTTTAATGATGAAGTTTAGTCCAGCATTTGTGAAATGTTGAAGGACAAATTAATGTACATAAGTTAAGACTGAATTAGCATTCCTTTTATTGTTACACGAAACTCCGGTTTGAATGCACTTGAAAACTTTGAAAAACAAGCATAAAATCCATACGTTTACTGATATGTGAATCTTTAGTGGAATTTGTATACAGAGAAACCAAATCAGGCAAATAGCATTTCAAATATTTTGTGAGTAAATCTGAATAGTATTGTATTTTTATTCTAAATATTCGACTTTTTATTACCATTCTAAATGGAAGAGGTATTCTCATGAAACTGTATCAAGAATTTCCCTTTTCCCAGACCATATCCAAATATTCACAGCTACTGTTAGATACCGACCAATTACTGAACCATATTGCAAATTAATTATTAACTAAAACGGCTACGTAATATTATCCAGTATGCCAAGACCAGTGACAATTTTTGAATTACCTAGATTCCAATCTCTTACCGGTGTCAACCTTTGAATGCTTGTTGTTTCATCTAAAACTTTAAATAGTTTCAGAACATGTATACTGAAATTCCAAGCGAATTTATTTCTGCCCTAAAATGGGCACTGTTCGTCAATTATTACTAAAATGATTTTTGAGTCAGCTTTAATTCATGTCGGTCAATAGTCTGGACGACGTGGCATGTCATAATCCTTGCCATAAACTATAATTCTTCCTGCATTACCCTGCTTAGAAATTGTTACGTGAATAAATGCACACCCAATGATGGCAATCCGTGACTGTGCGAAGTAACCATAGAGGAGTAGATTGTCTACACATTTATTGAATGCTAGCGGTTAACATTTGTAAATGTATGACCTTGCATCAACATTTATCCCTTATGATTAGGTAGATACTTTGATTATCCTGTCGTTGTCAATATATCATCGATCAAGGTGGGTATAACAAAAATTTTGCCGTCTACCATAATATTTCCAGAGTGGCCATGACAAATTTACAACATGAAATCAGATTCTGAAATCATAGAAACAAGAACATTAAAATCCATTATGTCAATGAAGAAACATACACATATTTTCAGATACACATGGATGTTATATATCAAGAAAACTTTCAGAGAATTACCTTTACAAAGAGTAAATGGGTAGTTCAGAATTGCATGGCAATCTTGCACTAATCCTTTATTATCCTTTCAGTGCAGATATTGAAAATTTGAAGAATTCTGTTGAATTTCCCTTTTCCATGACCTTAACCAAATATGCATAGGGCTATATTTAAAGGTATAAATCTTCACGGTCGTGTACTTTGTCATAAACGTTTTATTTTTGCCATGGCTACTATCAGCGTTAGAATTATTATATAAGAAGTAATAACAATTCTCAAAGATTTATAATTGAATGAATTAAAAGTTGTGTCTTAAGAACGGTTGGATACTACATAAAAGTAGGCTTCCAAATACTCCTCAATTCGCCGATATGGCAAATCTCAAATGGAAATATTTCTTTGCACGAATTGATACATCATTTATGAAGGTTCTAAGACTTCCAATTATGCTAAAACAATCATATACATACGGGAGAAAATCAAAAACACAAATGCTGATGTGTCTAAATTATGGACACATTCAGATGGTATACATTATTTAGTAATGATACAAATTAAAAAATCAACAGGGGAAACGTATATTGTAGATCATAATGATGATAATATGTAATTATTAAAAAATATTTATGATCATTAGTCACAAAGGGCAGAATTCAGAAAATATGGTGGGGAAATGAGTACTTACTTATTGAGCACATAAACAAGGCGAGAGTAGAAAGTAGGGAAATAAGAGAAGCATCACTTCTCAATTCATGACCATGGAAAGTATAAATTGTGCATCTGAAATTGAATAATTAATGAATTTAGCTTTATGAAAACATTATAGAACAACCCTTCTTCCCTAAATATGTACAGACAGCTGGGGAATATGTAACTGATAAAAATTATTAATAATATGCATAAAAATGATGCAATAGTGTTGAGGGTTATTGGGTGCATGTTTTGCAATGATTTTGGTTTAGCTTAAGTAATAGAACTGTCACCTTGCTGATTGTTTGAGAGAATATTAGTTACAAGATAGAAGGTTTTTACTAGTGGTTGTTTTAGAAATCTGGATGAAATTAGAGCGGCGGTATGAGCCTCAGAAGCTGCATCCCTTTTGTTCACAATAAAACTGTTCAGAACTGTGCCACAGTTTTTAAGACGTTAATGTAGAAATAAATATAAGATCGATCTATTAGTGCATGTTAAATAGTATTGATTTTTATTTAATTTTGGTTTTATAATTTGTTATATATAATTAATTATACAGTTATATATGTCACCAGTTTCACTCTGAGCCTCCTTACCTCCACTATTTGCAATTTTTCAAGCAATAAACGTGTTTAATAAAAAGGTAGGCTAAATAACTGCAACTTAGAAACAAACGCTAAGTATCAAAGTAGATGAACGCAAGTATTAAAATGTTAAAATAAATTACTCAAATCATTTCAAGCTTGTATAAATCACAATGTAAATACACAATTTGAGTATTAATGTTTGTATAATTCACTCCTTATTTGTTTAGATACTAATTTAAGTTAATTAGTTTAAATATGAAGATATTTTGATAACGTAGAGCCCACCAAGCTGGGTGGTGGCACCTGCTCTACGGTAGGGTTTGGGACCAGTAATATATTTACATTATTTTATGAAGGTGTTGTCGTTTTTCGGTCTGCGTCTCGACGGAATGGGTGAGAGCGACGGCTTTTTATTACTGATTTGGACTCTACTGGAGGTACATATTTACAGAGATTTTCAGCAGAAGCTACCATATGAACGTTCAGGTGACAAATTATAAGATATATTAATAATGAAATGTTTAAGATGTGGAGAAATATTAGGGACGTATTATATTTGTAAACCGTTAGTGTGGGAAAACATTTTTGGCAAAAAATGTGCTCTGAAAACCATTGGCAATAATAACCGGATTATGCAATGTTAAATGTAACATTAATGTAATGACGATAACTAATTTAAAAACCAAGTGAACTACTTGGGTGAAATAATTTGTAGTAAGTTTTGTTGTACGCCCGCATTGTGCCAATTTATCAAACAAAGTTAAAATATACGCCATATTTGTAAGAGGATATTAAATATTGGTTTTTTTTTAAATTTTGAATCGGTGGATACTATTTGATTTCTAAAGGTAATGGAATTGCTGATGTATCATGATGTTTGCTTTATGAATTAATCTATAATTGTCTTGGTATGATGCATTATGAATGTATTACCGCCTCTATTCATTCATTAGTTGACTTCCAATTATGTAAACTAAAAAAACTATGTTAATAAGTCTTATGACACAGAACAATAAACCTGTTTAATGAAAGCATTGACTGATTTTACAGATCTCTAAGAACATAAAATTACAACGACAAATCCATGCATTTTCATCATCAAACATGTTACATAAAAACAAATGATTTTACTGTTAATATCAATTTTTTATGGCAGCAGCTTTCCGTGATAGTAACGTACTAATCCCAGGACTCTCCACAGGACGCATAAAATGCTAGCACGCAGAGACAACACGATTTAGTATGCAGCAGAAAAACACAAAAGGTTTACTCGTGACGGTGAAGTTGCGTAATAAATATGCATCTTCCATGCGTGAACACGTACATATAATTTGCGTTCGTGTTTGATCGTGCCGGTTTCGATCTCACAATCAGCATAACTAATTTCATTGCAGATGCTTCCCCAAAAATACATGAAGTGCATCCTATTAGAATGAGCATACTTTGTCTGCGGCGTCGTCCTAATAGATTTTAGATTTAGATGTAAGTTGCCTTAACTTGTCAAATTTGTTTCACAATTTTTGCTATTTTTGCAATATGAAGTGAAATCTATTCCTTTTTGTTAAAACTATTATTACTACAGGTGAAAACGTCTATGTATGCAGGGTGACCGTTTGAATTGTATTTATAATCTTGTAGGGCCTTCTGAAATGTAGGCAGCCTAATGTTGATTGAAGTTTTATGGTGATTAATAAAAGTGTTGATATGTAGTGATAATGTTGTGATCAATATTTATCTTGCATCAAGGAAAAAATTCACAATCAGAAATTTTAATTTATAATCATTTTAACACAAAAAGTCCTGCTGTCTGAAATGTATTATTTGAGTGGTTCAGTTTGAGATCACTGGTTTCAGTTTTTTTGGCCTGTCAACTTTCAATTGTATAATTCATCTGTAACATTTAATAGTAAAAGTGAAAAGAAACAGACAAAATATTTTTGCTGTTTGACTGCATGTCACAGAGAGAGTGATATTTCTTATGACGGAAGCCTAGTAAGCCTAGTAAGACATGAATAATAATGAATTATTCGTATGAATTTACATTTTTTCGCTCATGGGGTGTAAATTGTAGGAAACTAACCTTTTCCGTAATCATAACAGATGGAGGATACTAAGTTGGAATTTCAAAGTCACTAAAAATATCTTGTAGGCTTCAGATAAATTCAGGCGTGACATGAAATAATAATACGGTTAGGTAGAGTATATGCTTCAAATGATGCTTGTAAAAATTTAAATCTGCAATAAATTTGCTACATAATATTTTTATATACAATAATATGTGTTTGCGTAAAGGCTGCGCAAACATATTAAACACTGACTCATTTAGTGGGGGAGCAGCAGCATTCATGAAAATTAATTAGAACACCTGCAACCAACCTGACCACCGCAATAAATAATCGCATGACGTTATCTCTACAAAGATCTCCCCTCGCATACTCGTCATTCAGTATTTTCTCTCCCCCGTTTCTAATATTTTATTCAATTCCCAGTCGCTTACATTTATTTTCTCTACAACAATAATATGAATGAATACAAATGCTACTTTAAAATGTAAACTATCATAATATTGGCAACAAATCACGCATAAAATATACCACAAGTACAATATTTATCTTTACTGATAGATATACTGCCATGATTATAACCTGTATACACACTTTTTTCATCATTTCATTATACAAATCAATAAAATATACATGATTTGTCAAAGTATTTGCAAATGCACATACTTTTTACCGTAAAGGATAAAAATATTTATAGGAAATACACCAAAACAATGCAAATTCCATTCATTCCATCCATTGAAACATGTATTTTTGCATACATTTTAATATCCTGGGCCCGCCCCTAGTGTGGCGGGGGCGGGTAATCCTTACATGTTCTAATCACTCTTTCATATAAACACACCTTCATACTAAATCTACAGGTTGAACACACTCATTAACGGGGAAATTTTTTCACAATTTACACTTTCTCTCATTTTTAACACAGAAAGGTATGGCAGAATTAATATAATGTTCGAATTTCCATCACTCATAAAACGCATTACAATACCTATCTTTATTAAACCTGTTCCTAATAATGTACTTTAACATCTACTCGCGTTAGTTCCTATTTTGAAAATGACGCTTCTATGTCAAAGGTCACCACGGTTAAATACGTCAAAACGGTAGGGAAACAAACAAGTGCCATATGCAAAATGATCAGCAGATCTCAGGCAACAAAATCGACCACTTACAAGATACAACAAGGACGAGGTTTTACCGTGGCGACGCCCAAACTGAAAAACAAGCTTTTTAAACTTTACTCTAAGGACCCTTCCGTTTCCAAACGAGTTGCCACAAACCAGCTAAAGTGCCATCCTTCAACTGTACAGAAAATTAAAACTAACTACCAAGGACTTAAAGCGCACACAAACAACCGGTACACAAATATGTCAATGATCAGCAGCAGAGGTCAAAATCACAATGTCGCTTTGTGTATAAAAAATCATTTTGATAATTTAAGACGAGAATTATGTGCCACCGGGCCCTCAAGAAATATCGACAAAGCAATTTTATCATCTTAAATGATCTAATGAAGAATCCCACACGGACTGAGTTAGACCAACGGAAAAAATGTACAAGAAGGTGATAGTTTGCAAAGCCATGGATGCAAACGGCAACCTATCGGGTCCCTAAATTTCGGACGGCACTATGACCGGACAAGTGTATCTGGAGAAGTGCACCAAGGAGCAGTTGTAATCATTCATTCATAAGTATCATCACAGGGAGGATATCAGTTTCTGGCCTGCCATGGCGTTGTCGCATTATGCCCGCAAAGGGACAAGTACCTCAATGTTCAAAACCTTGACTTTGTGCAAACATCTGAAAACGCTCCCAACGTCCCCCAGGCAAGAGGAATCGAACGCTCTTGGGTCTTGTGTAAGGCTGAGTACTACAGGCCTCCCTTTCCTCCAAAATCTGTACGCTGATTTTGAACGGTCTGGAGGAATGTCAGCAGCAAAGTGGCGGCGGTGTCAGGAATAGCCATCATTGACAGGTCATTTAGGATCCTCCACAACATCGGTTACAAAGGGTTTGAGAACTCGGGCGTTTGACAGTATTTATCTTTAAAGTATGTAGTTTCTTATGGTGTAAGCAATTTGTTAATAAAGTGCTTATAAGTCAACTAAATAAAGGGTTGAAAAAGTCGCCCGATATAGTAAGCACTCCTTAATAATGGTCTGCGAGCTACCAAGTATAGATACTTTTTTCGGAATTATTGGATTGGCTTGAAATTTTGTATTAGCATTCTATACTATCTTGTGATCTGCAGTAGCAAATTTTATAAGTCAACCCACAACCGTTCAGAATTTATCAACATGCAAAATTACACTGTGTTGTATAAGGTGTGTCTCATATTTATGAGTGTACAACTTGGTGGCTCACGAATAATTTTAATGTGGGTATGAATTCTATTCCATCCTCCAGTAATCATTTTAAGAGTAGTTAATAGACGAAGTTTGAGGAAACGAAGTATTTTATTTTTCGAGCTTTCGACAGAAACTACGGTCTTCTTCAGGAAAAACTATACAAATTACAACATGAAATTAGGATATACATTATTTGTTAAAATACATTATGAGAACAAGGATACATTTACCTAAATTAGAAATTAGCACAATCTATTTTTACAAAGCTGTTTTTGGTATGACTTGTGATTCTAAACAG